>CAJGYO010000747.1:0-187987 GCA_904845875.1 Miscanthus lutarioriparius
TACCTCTACTACTAGTGATGGTTTCGCATGTGATGCCTCACTAATAGTTGAGAATGAGACTCTCAGAGAGGTGGATGAGCTCACTCACGCCCTAGCCAAGGCCTATGGTGGTGAGGCCCGCTTGCTAAAGTGCTTGGGTAGTAGCAACGTTCTCTTCTTAAAAAAGAGGATTGGGCTATACCTCAAGAAAGGCAAGGAGGCCTTTGCTACTCCCCAAAGCTAGCTTTGTGGAAGAGCAATGGTTGGTTTTGCAATAGATGCAAGCAAGTAGGGCACTTAGAGCAATCTTGCATAAAGAACAAGAACAAGAACAATGCTAATGTATCCTCAATTTGTTTTGATTCTTGTTACATGCTTACCAAGGGTGTGAATGGTGTGAAGGCTAAGTTCATTGGTACACCTATTGTGGGCTCAAAGAAGAAAGCTATTTGGGTACCAAAGACCTTAGTAACTAATGTTCAGGACCCAAGCAAGTTTGGGTACACCTAAAAGAATTGATTTTCTTTTATAGGTAAATTATAAAGCCGGAGGAAGGCATTGGGTGCTTGATAGTGGTGCACACAACACATATTTGGTGATTCAAGAATGTTCAATTCAATCAACTCAAATTATGACAATGAGAATGATAGTATAACATTTGGTGATAATGGCAAAGGCAAGAAAGTCAAAGGCTTGGTAAGATTGCAATACCAATGACTTGAGCATTTCCATGTGATACTTAGTAGAGAGCTTGAACTTCAACCTTTGTCTAGGTGAGGTCAACTTTGTGATCTTGGTTTCAAGTACATATTTGAAGTTGATGATGATGTAGAGATTATATAAAGTGTAGATGGCTCTAACTTAATATTGAATGGTTTTAGATATGAGAGTCTATACTTGGTTGATTTCAATGCTAGTGAAGCTCAATTGTCAACATGTTTGCTCACTAAGTCTAGCATGGGTTGGTTATGGCATAGAAGGATTGGTCATGTTGGAATAAAACAATTGAACAAATTGATTAAACATGATCTAGTTAGAGCTTGAAAGATGTCACATTTGAGAAGGATAAGCTATGTAGTGCATGTCAAATTTGGAAAGCAAGTTGGCAACACACATCCTAAGAAGAGCATGATGAGCACATCTAAGGCATTTGAGTTATTACACATGGACTTGTTTGGACCAACCATACACTAGCATTGGTGAAAACAAATATGGATTTATGATTGTGGATGATTTCACACTAGATATACATGGGTGTTCTTTCTTGTTGACAAGAGTGATGTATTTGCAACCTTCAAGATATTTATCAAGAGAATTCACAATGAGTTTGAAACAACCATCAAGAAAGTGAAAGTGACAATGGAAGTGAGTTCAAGAATACAAGAATTGATGAGCTTTGTGATGAGTTTGGAATTAGGCATCAATTCTCGTCTAAGTACACACCTCAATCAAATGGCCTAGTTGAGAGGAAGAATAGAACTTTGATTGATATGGCAAGATCAATGTTGAGTAAGTATAATGTGAGTCATTCATTTTTGGTTGAAGCAATCAACACGGACTGCTACTATAGCAATTGACTCTATTGTCATCCATTGAAGGAGAAGACACCTTCTGGCTCTTGAATGATAGAAAGCCCAATATTGCATACTTTCAGGGTGTTGGTTGCAAATGCTACATATTGAAGAAAGGCACTAGATTGAGCAAGTTTGAGAAGAAATGTGATGAAGGTTTCTTGCTTGGTTACTCAACTACTAGCAAGGCTTATAGAGTTTGGAATCTGGCTAGTGGTACTCTTGAGGAGGTTCATGATGTGGAATTTGATGCAACCAAAGGTTCCCAAGAGGAAGATGAGAATCAAGATGATGTGAGAGAAACTCAATTAGTCAATGCAATGAAGAACATGGACATTGATGATATAAGGTCTAGAGGTGATTGATATTGAAGATGACAATAATTAAGTGCTCTCTAACTCAAATGTGCAAGCTAGTAGCTCTCATGATCATGATCAAGCAAGTGCTAGTGATGACAAAGTGTAAGATCAACAACAAGTGAAAGCGTTCATCATCTCAACCAAATGATCAGTCAAATGCAAGCAATCAAGTGCAAGTGCTCCAACCAACCAATGTTGAAAGATCATCCTTTAGACTCTATAATTGGAGATATCTCAAGAGGTGTACAAACAAAGATCAAGATTGGCATCACTTTTGTGAATATTTCTCATTTGTGCCATTCATTGAACCAAAGAAGATAGATGAAGCTTTGTTAGATGTTGATTGGGTCAATGCTATGCATGAAGAACTAAACAACTTCATAAGAAATCAAGTATGGGAGTTGGTAGAGGCTTAGGGACACAATGTGATTGGAACTAGATGGGTCTTTCAAAACATGCAAGATCAAGATGGGATAGTTGTGAGGAACAAAGCAAGATTAGTGGCAGGTTACACTCAAGTTGAAGGTCTTGACTTTAGAGAAACATAAGCCCTAGTTGCAATATTGGAAACAATTAGGATCTTGTTAGCCTATGCTTGTGCCCACAACATCAATTTTACCAAATGGATGTGAAAGTGCATTTCTAAATGGGTACATCAATGAGCTTGTGTATGTTGAACAACCTCCTAGTTTTGAAGATGAGAAGAAGCCCAACCATGTCTACAAGTTGAAGAAGGCCTTTGTATGGACTAAAACAAGCACCTAGAGCATGGTATGAGAGATTGAGAGATTTCTTACTCTCTAAAGGATTCAAGATGGGTAAGGTTGACACCTCTCTTCACCAAAAAAAGATAGGCAATAACTTGTTTGTATTGCAAATCTATGTTGATGACATCGTATTTGGATCAACCAATCAAGATTTTGTGAGGAGTTTGGAAAGATGATGGCTAATGAGTTTTGAGATGTCCATGATTGTAGAAATTAGTTACTTCCTTGGTCTCCAAATCAAGCAATTGAAGAATGGTATATTTGTGAGTCAAAGGCAAGTACATCAAAGACATGCTCAAGAAATTTGGAATGGATGATGCAAAGTCAATTAGTACACCAATAGGGACAAATAGAAACTTGGATAGTGATGCAAGTGGAAATATGGTAGATCAAAAGATGTATCGGTCTATGATTGGAAGCCTACTCTATGTGACCGTATCAAAAGCTGGATGTGATGTTTAGTGTATGCATGTGTGCTAGATTTCAAGCCTTACCAGAGAAAGTCATTTGAAGGCA
Source organism: Miscanthus lutarioriparius (assembly GCA_904845875.1). Classification (NCBI taxonomy): domain Eukaryota; kingdom Viridiplantae; phylum Streptophyta; class Magnoliopsida; order Poales; family Poaceae; genus Miscanthus; species Miscanthus lutarioriparius. The sequence continues at coordinate 3,193 of CAJGYO010000747.1, forward strand.
ATCAAGAGAATATTGAGGTACTTGAAGCATACACACAAAATGTTGGATTGTGGTATCCAAAGGAGCAAGATTTGAGTTGATTGGATATTCAGGACTACGATTATGCGGGATGCAAGTTGAGAAAAAGCACATCGGGGCACATGTCAACTATTGGGAAGATCACTTGTGTCTTGGTCATCCAAGAAGCAAAATAGTGTAGCACTTTCAACTAACAAAAGCGAGTACATTTGACCAGTAGTTATTTGTGCACAATTACTTTGGATGAAGGCTACTTTGAGTGATTTTTGAATCAAGTTCAAGCAAGTGCCCTTACAATGTGACAATGAGAGTGCAATCAAGCTCACCAACAATCCGGTTCAACATGCAAGAACAAAGCACATTGATGTCTACCATCATTTCATAAGAGATCACCAACAAAAGGGACATTTGCATTGAAAGTGTAGGCACCAATGATCAACTTGCCGATATATTCACCAAGCCACTTGATCGAGAAGAGGTTTTGCAAGCTAAGGAATGAATTGAACATACTTGACTTCTCCAATATGTGTTGATGCACCCCATATATGACATGCCTCTCCTTGAGCAAAGCAAGGTAAAGTTGATTGACATGTCATTCATCCATTGTTAAGGAGTTGTTTAGTGCATCTAGTCATTTCCCTCACATGTCTTAGGTTCATTCATGAAAATCAAATGAATTTGAACTTGTATGGTACCACTATTGCTTGTATGCTTGAAGCGATCTAGTGGTAACATATGACATGTTTGTGGGCTTGTGAACCTAGTGTTTAATCTAGAAAATGAGCTATAAGTGTTTAACTCAACATGGTGCATGATAACCCTTATCCGGAGGTGTGAAGAAGCTTGCCCTTGGATCAAGCCGAGTTAAATATCTTTTGCAAATGATCTAGATTGAACCAAATTGGGAAAAATAATCCTCACTTCACATGGTTTCACCCAACCTATCTAAAATTTAAGTTCACTTTTTGTGCTAATTGTTGACAAAGGGAAGAGAAATTCACAAAGATAGTAAAGATGAGGGAGCAAACAAATGAAATGACATTGTAAGGGGATCAATTAAAATTTGGAAGCACACAAGTAGGGAGCAAGCTCATAAACTTGTATGTTGCATTTGAATGTGCATTACATATGGTTGCTTGCATGACACAAGTTCTTAAATTCCCTATCCATGCTTGTGTGGTGTGTGCTAGATCATAAAAATGATTGATGAAATGAAAAACTAACATGCATAGGATAGATAGATATTCCTTGAACTTTTACAAGTGGTACTAGAACCTTGCTTCTAATGTTGATCTCACGAGGTATCTAGTTTGTCTTTGTTTTTCAAGTGATATCTAGCAAATCATGGTGCTAAGGATGGTGTTCAAATGGCAACTCCGATTGGTATCACGCTTCAAGGTCCATTCTTTACACCTTAGCATCATTTGGTAGCTATTACTCTCCCCAACTTTCTATTCATGCATATGTGCAAGCTTTCCAATCCAAACTCTTAGCACATATGTAGGAGGCTAATACTACCAATTTGGGTTGATAAAACTTGTCCATAACCTTTACACATGGTAATATGCTTGGGCAAGCAACATGAATCCAAAAAGATTTTATTGAATATCTTTGTAAATAGGTTGTCATCAATTACCAAAAAGAGGGAGATTGAAAGCACTAGTTTGGTTTTGGATAATTGATGAAACCTATGAACTAACCTTTGTCATGAGTTGTGATATGAGCTAGGTTGGTGCAATCCAAGTTGTGAAGTATGGTGGCACTCAAATGGTGATATTCATCACATGAAATGATGAGATGGCCACATGTGATGATGATCAAGTACTCAACTTGGAAAGAAGAAAGAAAAAACAAAACCCTATGGAGATCAAGGCAAAGGTATAATTACGGATTTTATTTCGGTGATCAAAACACAATAGAGAGTGTGATCACGTTTAGGGTAGATGGCCATACTATTAAGGCGGGTTCTTAACTAGACAATTTAGTCATCTAGTGCCACTAGGTGTTGGACTTCATGCATTGCATTTAGGCATAGTGCACATCAAAAGCAAGCGAAAATATTTATCCAAAATATTTTGAGAAATGATGACTTAGTTCTAACATGTTTTGAGAAAACATTTGAGCTAGCATAGCTTGTGGGGAAGTAGCTCGAGTTGACATGGATCGAATCGCGCAAAAAAGTTTGCTTTCGGTGAGCTAGTAGAGCTGCCTAGGTGGCACCGCCACCCTAGGGTAGTGCCCACTGGGCTCGATGAGAAAGGCCAAAACGGCTGGTTTGGGTGGTCACCGGACACGCCGATGTACCTTGCCTCGGGTGTGTGGTGGTGCACCGCCTAGTCACCATCTTTGGGTGTCGATTGCCACCACCATTTTCCTCGAGAGATAGTCATAGTGAGGAGGTCACCACCATGGTGATGGCGGTGCACCGCCTGATTTTTCAAAGAGGACGGTTTGGGGACTTGGTTGTGATGGTCACCGCCACCCCTATGGCAGTGCCACCGCCATGCCATGTCCCATTGACCAACGGCTAGTTTTCTAGCTGTTGGGAAGTGACCATTGAGCACCACCACCCAGGGGTGGTGTGCCACCACCATGTCGATGTCCCCCATGCAGAGAGCGGCTCAAAGGGTACTCGCGGCTCTATTTACTTGTGTGGCTATAAATAGCGGGTGTGGTTGGCCTTGGCCACCCTCTTGGCACCTCATACACTTGTGCACACCCTTTGGAAGCTGAGCAACACACTCCACTCACTTGTTCACTTGATTTCATCATCTTGAGTGAGATTGGAGAGCCTCTAGTGCATTGCATTGAGTTGCATCATCTTGTGGCACTAGTTGGGTGATTTGGGCTAGTTGTGAACTTGTTACTCTTAGTATTTGTCGACATCTAGACAGCCCGGTGATTGGAGGATCATTGAGTGGAGTTGGTGATTGTCTCCGGCCTCGATCGATTGCTTGTGAGGGGTCGTGTGCCTTCCCGTTGGGCGCCCAAAGGAAACTCTAATAAATTGCTCGTGTCATTGAGCCACCTCACGTGTGGGTAGTTTCTTGCGAGTTGTCCAATTGTGTGGACGAGGTTCATGCAACACCTCTTAACCACCGAACCACCAAGTGTTGGTCAACACAACGGGGACTAGCGTGCCGGCAAGCACGTAAACCTTGGGAGAAAAATCTTGTGCCTCTTGTGTGATTGGATTTCTCGCGGTAATTGAATTGTCTTCATCTTGTGATTAGGTAATTCCTCAACGCGACGGTATAATCACCATACTCACTCTTTTACATTCCATGCAAACTAGTTGTCAAGCTATTTAGTGTAATTAGTTTTGAGAGCTTGTCTTGCTTGCTATTTTAGTATCACCTAGTGGAGCTCTTTAGTGTAGACTTGTTGAGAGCTCTTAGTGAGTAGTGACATAGCCATGGTTTGTGCCTAGTGATCATAGCAACTAGAATTGTTGGATAGGTGGCTTGCAACTCTTGTAGAGCTAGAGCAAAATTGCATTTCGCCATTTAGGTTACTAACCACTTGCTCTAGTGTGTTTGCAGAAAATTTTTATATGCTATTCACCCCCCCACTCCATCCATTTAGGACCTTTTTAGCTTGCCATGTATAGAACTTGGGAAACTCTCAATACGGTATAAATTTTGTTTCATCTATCCTATTCTTCTCGAAGTATGCTGTAAGCATTGACTTTTCAACACCTGGACGATCAAGCACTCGTTGAACCCCTTCACGTCAGTGAAATGACACCATGTGCATGTCTGGAAGATGGAGCTACAAGGACAATATAGCAGGATACCTCTCACTCAAATCAAAACCATAAGGTACCTCTCACTCAAATCAAAACCATAAATCCTCCACAAGGATTCTGCAGGGGTTAACCATCTAGCATCTTTGTACTGTTTTATCTCATCGACATTCCCTTCACTATCCTCCTTGTCGGCCTCTCTCACATACAGGGCCTTTGGTTTTGACACTTGTAAATGTTCTTAAATAGGTACTTGGCTGATTTGATGCTCCCACATGCCTCAACATTGATGTGGCAGTTGAACAAACGAAGGAGATATGGGTTATATGGCACGACCCATCTGTTGTCAAGATCATGTCCGTGAACCTTTTCTTTTTGGCCATCTTCACGTGTCCCCGTAAATAGGGTATGAATCATTGCCTTGTCTTTGTGATGTCACTGGAAGAATTAGAGAGAGTAATAGTTCTTACAAGAATCATGACCCTTGTGCATGGGAAATTGCGATTAAGTGCTCTGCAAAGGCCATGCATCATATGCTTGGTAACCATCTTGTATAAGTCTGGATACTTCTTCTTCTTTGGGTGCTTGGCTAAGATGAAGAGATCATCTTTTGCTCTAGGCACGTGATCTTGTACTTCCTCTCCATGATTAGTAAAATGTGTGGTAGACCTCTCTTCGGAACTCCACAACATACACATGCGCCGGACCTTTCAAGGATATCCTTTTTTAGTAATCTATCCTTTAGCTCTTCTAGGTTTGCTCTAAAGACATGAACAATGAGATCACGCACAATCTTGTGGCATCTAGCCGAGGTAGAGTTCACGCTTGATCTCATCCTAGTTCGGGTTACATGTCATAGTGAGGAAGATGTCCGGTTTACTAAACCTCCAGGACCAAAGCCATGGCATCCATGTACCGACAACTCATGTCACATGGGCCTCAATAAATGATGAAGGCATCCGTAAAGCTTTCAAAGAACTTCGCTCTACCTTCACACGGCATGTAGGCTATCAACCAACCCTAGGTAGAGATCAGCCCTAATATCATATTGATGGTTGCGTATATAATCCAATCGAGAACTCTCAATCTTGATGTATGTATCAACCACAAAGCTGCTATTTGGGCAGACGCTTACTCAGTAAAGTATGGGATTAAATATTCTGACAAGATATTTGAAATTTGTAGCAATAGTAGTCATGCAGAGATACACATAGTCTACTAGTGGAGCCTAAAAATAACCAAGAATTAGAGTTGTTTACAGAATAACCATTGATGTATATGCGAAGTATTAAATAAATAAGAAAAATAACAAACTTCTTCTGAATCACTACGAGCCTTACGAAGGGCACGGTATGCGATGGCTTCTTCCATACTAACTCCTTTTTTGAAATATCCATATGCCATCCGAGGTCAACCCTAGGGAAGAATAGAAGTATGAAAGAGCATCATAACATCCATGATCTGAGGCGGATGATGTGTCCGCTTCTATCTTCCCCATGCAAGACCAAACACTATTTTGGAAACAGAGACCAAGGAGTTCGCTTCCTTGATCCAAACAATAGCCACCTCTGAAAGTGGCGTCACATTGTATGTTCTCTGGTCTAGCCTTTGGTCAAGGTTCAATGTGACATGAAAGTCCTCAAGGTGTTGACTGACCCACACTCCTAAGATGTTGTGAATATGGGTTGTCACGAAGGATGGCCACCTGACCTCTCAATAACTTCCTTGTCTTTCTAGTAATCGCTCTTCACGACACCATTGATAGCGAAGCTCAAGGCTTGGATCATCATCATAGAAGTAAAGCTCAAGATGTCTTGGCTCCTTATCATCTTCTCTCCCAAACGACCTTATGTTGTGATAGATCTGACCGTGTGCACGGAAGGTGTATATGCCACTATTTCTCATGCTTGTGGTAGCCCTATCAAGGCGAAAATATAGAGAAGTGAAAGAGAAATGGTTGTTAAAAAATCTAATGTTGTTACGAAAGTGCTTAGTATCAGCGTCGGCACTTGACCAAAGTCTTATCAACTCGTCAGCTATGTTTGGTGCTTTGAGATCAACCTTTTTGTTGCGACAACAGAACCCAGGTGGTTCATGTTCAAACCTATTCGCACCACAGTGAGGACAATCTACGACAGGTTTTAGCATATGGGTATTTGTAGGCATGTTACTATACACCTTTTTGTATTGATCAGGTACTTCAAAGACAGAAGTCATGTCTTCTTCAAAGTCATGGTATTGGACATTGTCATCATCTTCCTCATATGAAATGTCATTTAAGACAGCAATAGTTTAGATAAAGCAGTGGAATATTTCAAAGATTTTTGAAATTGGTCACAAGTACCTTGCCTAGCAAACAGGTATCCCTCGTAATCTACCTCATCATCTTCAAATATGTATGCCTCATCATCATCTGTGGCCATCACAAAGTTAGTATAACACAAGAAATAATAAAGTATATCAAATATAGTCTAAGGAATGTTAAAATATCCTTTAATTACCATTGTCATCAAATAGTGGTTGCGTTGGTGTAATTGTTGCATTCTGAATGCTTGGTCTACCGCTTTCTGCCAATCATATAATGTTCATGGTTGGCGTAGGTCTGGCATGGCATTAGATCAATGAATGGGATATAAAGGGCATAGTATTTACCGTTGTTGATCACAGTTGACTGTGGGAAGGGTGTGTTAACATCCGTCAGGTCTTCAGTCATGCATTCACCTCCATTAATAGATCCACTCATGTCAGCACCAATGTGACGCTCAAACAGCGCATTACGATGGTTTAACAATTCATGTCTTTGCCCAGATGGAACACTGTGTCTATATGGCATATGGCCAGGCAGTATATCACCGCATCCATCTTCATCCATGTCTTCATCAGCTGAAGGAAAATAAAGATGTGTTGCATTGAAATTTAGGATAACCCAATCACTAGTGTTCGCCGTGGATGCAAGTCTAGATGCTTCATTTGTGGGCCACACAAACTTAGGAATATATTGTGGGTTCTCCATGGCAATAGACTATGAGTTTAGTGTAGCATTCTTCTTTTTCTCGTATCGTCAGTATTGCCACTTTCATTGCCTCTTTATGAATAGAGCTTTATTATTCAACCTTTGTCACTCGGGCCTATCTTTGCCTTTGTTCAAGTGTCATGTTTGCATATGTCGCCTTATTCCTTGGGCGTCGTACCATGATTTGCTCTTCTCATTAACTCCCTCTTACGTGAAACGTCGCTATTGCTTTATACTTAACTAAACCAATGGTGCATTGCGAATGAATTTGATCTTCCAATATGCCACGAGCACCGTTGAATTCGATTTCACTACCCACAATGCATTGAATTGGCATTGCATGGTCACCTACAAACATTGTTTTCAACTAACTTTGTAGCGAAACAAGCAGGTGCTAGAAAATATACACATTCAGGTGATAATAGCAAAAATTTAGTTACCTGGTAAATGAGTGGATATAGGTTCATCATCAATGTTGTGGGCACGGTGTGAGTCGTTCCTATGCAACCAATCGTTTGTTCCCATTCGGATCTAAACTTTCCTTGTTTAATGCATCCTCACTGGCTACAAATTTTGACACAGCACAGCACACACAAGAATCAACAGTAGTAATACTTGTATTATTATAAACACAAGTATTTATGATCTACTACCATTGTTCTTTTTAATTTGTCGTTGTTGCTCCTTCCTCTTGTGGTAAGCTTCTCGATTCTTTTTTTTTTCTTCCCTTTTCTCTTGAGACATTTCTTGCCATCGGGCTCTATCCCTTTTCCTTTTGCGATCTCGGACCCTACATGCTGACGGTCATGAATTGTACGTGTTACATCATGTAATATTGATATAATATTAAGATTATAAACAATGAGTTATAATGTAATGTAGTTACTAAATGATGTTTCGTAAGTGTACCTCCATCGGTTGTGTTGATCTTGTCTCCGAATGGTGTTCGCGAACCGCTATTTTTCATTGGATGAAACCCTATAAAACTGTAGAACATTGTTTTAATATTTATCAATTAGTCAGTTAGTAAACAGATGATGAGAATAGAATGGATGGGGTTAGTAAACAGATGATGAGAATAGAATAGATGGTCACAAGCTGAATGGTAGGTCACCAAACACCGAACAACCAAGATATGGGCAGGATGGTCATAAGCTGAAGGAAGTAAAAAAAATTAATAGTATTGCCAGGTGATTTATAGAGGATAATGGTATTTGTCAGGAGTGCACATACCCTTGGTCAGAACGAATGAAAATATTGCAACTGAGCTCGGGACTGCATATAAACTCATTACAACTAAATTCACAGACAATATTGGAAGTTTTTTTAGTTATCATAGAAGAGATGAGATGTCCTTTTTTTCCCCTTCTCGGCATCATACACAAACCTGCACTATGCTGCGTGGTCCTACCGCCGGTCTCAGTGGAGAGTTTCATTGTATTGTTTTCAAGACTATCATCTCATATAGAATGAAATGAAACTGAGATGAAACACCAACTCTTAGTGCAAAGTTTCATTCCATAGTTTCATAGACATTTAATTATAAGACTCGAGAGAGTTGGTAATCGTATTACCAAGAGAGTTTTGTTCCCATGAAACTTATTTCTCTCTCTTCATTAAAATAGTGCCATGTTATAAAAATGTATATGTGGCATGCTATTAAATGCAAATGAAAGGACTCACTGTCACATCTTTTATTTTCCAAGCACTTTAGCTATCCCGTCTCGAGGGAGTGTTTGGATCCGAGTGACTAAAGTTTATGAGGTGTCATATGAAGGTGTCGCATGGGGTGTTCGGATATTAATAAAAAAACAAAATATGAGAATCCGTCAAGTAATCCACGATATGAATTTATTAAGCCTAATTAATCATCATTAATACATGTTTACTGTAGCAACTAATTAGACTTAAAAATTTCGTCAAGTAAAATAATTAGTTTTATAATTAGTCTACATTTAATCTGCAAATGTATTAAACATGCTATGGACCAATGAAAAGTTTAGGAAGCACCCCCTCACACTCACTCCGCCTCCCCTCCAATGACAGGCCCTCCACCATCGCCGGCCTCATCCCTCCACCTCCCTCACCCGCTTTGACCCCTCATTCGCCAACCAGCCATGCTCCCTTCGTCACCGCCGAGGCTCGCCACGATGCCACTCGAGGTCACCCCGGCCCGCTCCGCCTCCTCAGCCCTCGGCTGTGTCCCTGCCAGCGCATCTCAAACGCACCCGTCCAAGCCGCCTCCTCCGCCGCTACCGCCGAGCTCGCCCCTGGTCATGTCCCCTAGGCGCTGCCGCTCAAGCTCGCTACGAGGAGCTCCGTTTGCTTGTGCACAGGAAGATCCACCGTTGCTCTTCGCCTCTCTCCTCCAAGCACTGCTCCGGGAGATCCAAGAAGTGCTCGAGAAGGTAAGCCGCAAGCCTCTTCTGCTCTCTGATCCGATTAGTAGCAACAGCCTGCATCTTGGCTCTTCACGAATGCTTAGTCCTCATGGTCAAATACTAGTAGGTGCATATATATTTTAAATTCCTTTGCATCCTAAAATCAGCACATTCGTTCGCTTGGGCTGGTTCATTCATTTGGTTCGTGAAGTACTACTGGCTGGTTTGTGTGAGAGAAAAATACTGTTCCGACTGGAAATTTACGATCATTTCACCCCAGCTGAACGGGCCAATAGTGTGGTGTAGTTAATATAGTTAGTTTAGATGTTGATCCTTCAATTTGAGGTGTCCTATAATTTTGTTGTTACATTCAGACTCCAAAACAGGATGAATGTGTTCTTATGCAGAGATCCAGAGCCACTCGCAACTGAGCAGGAGTGGCTAGGCTGCAGCAGCGGCAGTGGTGTCCCGGGAATAGCTCGGCTAATGTAGTGGTGGCGGTGGACGGCTCTCTCATAGTCCCTAGTCCCCTGTGGATCGTGGCCCGAGCGCCCTCTCCCCATAGAAGCAACCGAGAGGCTTTGAGCGCTCTCTGAGAGTACAAAAGGTATGCTACTTTTCTCTAGGAAAACAACTTGAATGGAACCTGTTTATAGCTTCCATGTTCTGTTAATATTTGTAACAAAAATGTAATGTTGTTCATGCTCACAGATATTCAGGTACCTGCAATTTTTGTTCCATCCACTAAATGGAACCTGTATTTAGCTTCCATCTTAAAACTTGGAAGCGATTTGATGAAGGCAGAGGCTCCAGTGTCAACAAACAGGCTTTTGTGCAATTGAGTTATAATTTTTTTCCATGTTTATATTGCGTTAGATTTTATGTGTGATTTGAATATACTCTGTTTATAGAGGTTAGATGGTATGTCTTCTTGAGTTTGTGCATAGGCGAGGGCATCTTCCATTTAAGAACCGACCAATTTAAAAGAGCACAAGTACAATGTATGGCCCCAGAACGGTCGATTGTCATATACTTGATCCCATATAAACCGGGTAGTCTATCAAGTACCACGACGGGTCTCGATAAACGATCCACATACAACCAAGATCGCATTACGATTCAACATACATGTCACATGTTAAATAAAGTTCACAGATACAGTTCATTCATCAGAGTACGAAATAGAGTTATTACAAACCAAGTTCGATAGATAGTAGCGGAAGCAAATTAAAGTTCAAAAGTAGCATTTGCCAACATTGTTCAAATACAGTGCCAACACATGATCACAATCCACAAAAGCATATAGAAGGATTATTAAAGATGCTTGCTCAAGGCTCACTCCTCATCCATGGCGGGATAGAAGCAATTCTCGCAATAGCCGTGATAGACGGTACCATACGCAACAATGGGAATAAAACCCCGAAAGTACGAAAAAGGTACTCACTAGACTTACCCGTCATAAACCGAAATAAATAGACTCAAGGATTATGCAAGGCTTTATAAGTGGAGGTAGCTTGACAACATTTTGCATAAAAATGATTAACTCCGGTTATACAATTATACTTTGGTCATCAAGTTAATTATAGCTATTCATCTCTAGATTAGCAACTATCATGTGCCAAACATGTGGTATATCATTTAAGAGCATACAATAGTAACCATAGTCGGTGTAGTAATTTCATCTTTATCCGAACCATCACATTCCATAATACAATTACTACGAGGTTGGAGCTAGCCAAGTTTCTCACTATCCGGGAGAAAGCGGCGATTCAATCGATTTCAACCAACTTGGAATTTATTTCTAACACAAACGCAGTGAGACGGATCAACGGTCACCTTTTGTACAACTCAAGTACACATTTTGGCGGGTTCGCCCGGTATTTGCACAATCAGGGACAACCAGCTGCTAGGACGATCAGGACTACCCTACCCTTGGACTCGAGGCTGGCTCCCCACACATCCTTACTACCATCCAGAGTGCGCACTTTGACAGAGCGGGGCTCGGCTTGAGTTGAGCTACTCGGCTTCACGGTCGGAATGAGTTATCCGCCTAGCTAAGTGATAGGCATGTGTTCAATCTTGTCAAAAGGTCCAACAATGGTACGGTCCTACATCGGCACAGACGGAATCACATGAGTCAACCTACACATGGACTCCGCCCGTCCTCCATTTATGTTACCCCATGGTTCTTTTCCATGATAGCAAATATAGCCAACCGTGCTTCGGTATCCACCTATATCTCGTAGGTGACAGGAAATCACCCGACTTCTACCGGTCTAAGCATGGCTAAGTATATATTCGATCCTGGACCTACTTAGGGTTAAAGGTGTATATATCTGGACAAGGTAGCTCCATGCATCAAGTGTTTCCAGTCAACTCTTATAACCTAATGCATCAATCATAAAGGACTCAAGCAGTATTTTGTAAAACATTGGGAGACTTAGAATGCTCTGGGGCTTGCCTTTGAGAAAAGAGGTGGGGCGGTGATATGGGCACTCAGGGAGCTCTTTGGGAGTCTGCTCCTCTTCTCCTGGAGCTATGGCTTGAGGAGTCTCCTGCTGATCCCTTTCCTCTTCTTCGTTGAATTCCAGCAACGTTATCTCCTCGGTTGCTCCTATATGCATGATCATAGAATAAGATATCTCGAATGCATGTATGACGACACGTATAATATGATAAAACATGATGAATGCATCCTCGTAAGTATTTTCAACAGCATGGTGTTAAAGTAATAACAAGTGCATCCTATTCTACTGAGTAGGTGCATATCTCTTCTCTATTACTTAAGCAAACACTTCCACAATTCATTTACCGAACCACAAAACAGCAGCTACTTGTTTTAACCATAACTGGAGTTATATACATTGAAATCATATGGTTGTGGACATTCTAGAAAGCTTATAAAATTGTCTACAACTTTCTTTTAATACTCTTGATGTGATTCAATAGTTATCTAGGTCAAACAATTCAGTCAAACAAATCTGTCCAGAAAGTAAACAATTAGGATAGCAAACTTCTAACAGGCAAAACTCTTAAACTCTAAGGCCTATGACCCTGAAAATTTAACACAAGTTAGATTTGTAAGTTATCTGCAACTTTGTTATTAACAAGTTTTACAGAAAAGGCCATTATCAATATGAAAGCATCCACACAACCGAAACTATACATGCAACACTTTATTTGAATTATAAAGTGATAATTAATTATTTGCATACAACCAATTGATTATAAGCCTTACTATTAACATCAACAGTTCATATGTATCACAAGAACCATAGAAAACATCATGGTCAAGCACAATTTATTTATTTAAATGCCTTTATTAATTTAATTAAATAATTAGGGGAAATAACAAACATATACTAAATGTGCATAACAAATTCTCATAAAATTATAGTAGCTTCCTAGTTCTCACAATAGATTACTGTGAAAATTTCAGACCATTTGGATATGTATAACATCCTATACAAAAATGACAAGCTAGCAAGGTCTATTTTAGTGAAAATAGTTAACCCCATAGAAAAGTGTCAAACAATAGATTATATATTTTTCCTAGCTTCATATTAGTGCCATACTACTGTAAAAAAATTGCATAGCAATATGTTACATATTTGTATCCCCAACATTTTCCTCAGAAAACACCATTTATTAATAGATAAATAGGAAGATCATATTTTAATCAAGTTTACTACAAGTTTAATATTTTTCCTAGCTAGAGCATGTCAACACAAGACCAACAAAATTGGAATCATAATTTTATCACAATTCTAGCTCAAGTTACACATTTTACAAAATTGTAAGCATTCAAAAAGCACTTATCTAGTCATATTTTATTCACCAAAAAAATACTAGAATCTGCACATCTCATATTTTTATAAAATACTACACTTCACAAGGAACACAACAAAATTTGGTTCACCAAAAATGGACATCTACAACTCAACTTATGATTTTTCAAAGTTAGTACAAAAATCTGTAAAAGAATTAATAGAAACTCTACATAGCGGTCGCTGACAGAGGAGACCCACGAGTCAGCGGGGTCCACCCATCAGTGACCTAAAGCAAGGCATGGTGGTCGGCCGGCGTTATCTCACCGACGGCGAGCACTCCGGCGAAACCGACCACACCTACGTGCTCAGCTCACCAAGCCACATCGATTGGTACCCATGGTAACGGCGCGGACGCACCGGAGCCACCTCGTCGCCGACCATGGTGGCATGGTGGTGCTGCGCGGAGGTGCGTCGGCCACTACAGGCCACGGCAGTGCTTGGCAACAAGCGTACGAGCTCCACGGTGTCCGAATGAGTCTACTGAGGCTACTGCGACTAGGTGAGATGCGCCGACAAGTCCTACCCGCGTCTTGTGATGGCGCTGGCGGTGAGAGTGAGCAATAGAACTGCTGCAGCGTCGTGTTCTCGCCTGCCGATGAGGCAACCAAACACAATAACGTCATGCTACTAGCTAGTCTACATCTTGACCAAGCTCTAACATGACAAAGGCGAAGAAACGCGCGATGGAGCTGAGCAGCGGCGAGCTCACCGTGGAGGCGGCCATGGAAGCTGAGCTCTCCGGCGAGGACGGAAATGGCGATTTCACCCTCACCATAGCTCGTCTGGCGCTACAACCACGTCGAGGAGGCAGAGGGGAACACGACAAAGCTATCTACGAGATGGAGGTGGCAATGGCACGGTGGAGCGAGCGCTAGGCGACGGTGGAATGGTGCGGGTGCTTGGCGGCGCTCAGTGGTTCCGCGGCGAGCGCGAGAGAAGGCAGTGGAGAGGGAGAGAGTGAGCGCGTGAATGCGAAATGAGGCACGTGGGGTCTCAGATATCAAGTGCCAGCGTGCTGCAGCGAGGGCCCGATGCCGGCTAGAGGCGGCGACACGGCGGCCTATCTCTGCCTGCGGTCGGCCACCTCGGCGCATGACGCCAAGCGTTCATCGATGCCCGATTACGAGCTTGCAAAGTGAGGTTTCAAGCCATTCAATCTCCTAAGCGGTGGCAAATTAGTGTACAAAGTTAAAACAATATTTGTAGAGCTATGTAAAGACTACAAGATTGCTTTAGAAATTAAAGTCTCATTCTCAACGATTAGGGAGTTAGATCATCACAAAGTCGGTTGCGTCGACACTGTCAGTTCAAATGACTTAGCAAAATTTCCTAAGTGCTGAAAACAGTGAAATGTTGATTCTTGTGAGCCAAATTCAAGCATCTTAGTAGCTAAACTAGCCTATGACCAAAAAATAAAAGTTGTTGCTCTCCTCAAATACTACAACTTTGCTTTTGTGCACACATCCATGCAAAGGCTCTATGACATAGTTCAACCTAGGTCAAACATACCCCTTGCGCATGATGACTTACACTATAACTATGACTTAGAGACCAAACTAGCCCTAGTCATGAATACCAAAGTTGTTCATAGTGACATTCTAAACATGGTTAAGGTATTCCTAAGGTCACACAAGCATTTCATACATTGGTTACACATAATACTTCCTAGGTCAACAAGCATATCATCACTTAGGAGCTTAATTAGATAAAGTGATCTACATGAACAATGTTCCATTAGTCATCCTAAGTGTAGCTAAGGTGTTTTAGTGACCAACATCAACCATTTACACTTATTCACACCTGATCATAAGCATATACATATAGAAACATAAAATAATAAGGCATGTTTCACATGTTTGATTGTATGTTTCATATGTAAAAACTCATATATGAATGCTTGATGATTATGCTCATGCAATGCAAGTGAAATTATGCAAGCCTAACACCTAGGGTGTTACTGACCCCTCCCCTTGTAAATCTCATCCCGAGATTTGTAAAACCTACCATTCATTGAAAAAGGCGGGATAAACCTCACGTAAGTAATCCTCCCCGCTCCCACGTGGCATCTTGTTCACTTTGTGGTTATTCCACACTACCTTGTAGAACTTAATGACCTTACTCCGAAGTTACTCTTTCCATCTCTTCTAACACTCGGATCGGTTTCTCTTCATAGGTCAAATCTGATTGAAGCTCAATGTTGGTGGGTGCAATGGCTTCCTTAGGTATGCGAAAACATCTCTTCAACTGTGAAACATGAAAGACATCGAATATGGCACTCATCTCTAGGGGAAGTTGTAACTTGTAGGCGACATTCCCTTTCCGTTCAGTAATCTTGTATGGCCCTACATATCTAGGTGCAAGCTTTCTTTTCACTCCAAATCTCTGTACTCCCTTCATGGGTGACACTTTCAAGTACACATAATCTCTCACTTCAAAAGTTAGTGGTCTTCTTCTTTTATCAGCATAACTCTTTTGACTTGATTGAGCTGCTTTCATATGCTGTTGGATAATGCGCACTTGCTCTTCAGCTTCAGTGACAAAGTCAATGCCAATGTATCTTCTTTCATCGGGCTCAACCTAATTCAACGGAGTTCTACATTTTCTACCGTACGAGGCTTCAAAAGGAGCCATCTTGATGCTTGCTTGATAACTATTATTGTAGGAGAACTTGGCTAAAGGTAGCCATTTCTCCCATGAACCCTTGGAAGATATAACACAAGCTCTTAGCAAATCTTCTAAGATCTGGTTCACATGCTCAGTCTGTCCGAAAGTTTGTGGATGGTATGCTAAACTTCTGATTAGTTTAGTCCCCAAGGCCTGGTGCAAGTGTTCCCAGAAATGAGCTATAAACTGTGGTCCCCGATCTGAGATTATGGTCCTTGGTATTCCATGTAGTCTCATAATCGAGAAACATACTGATTCGGCGTATTTCACTCACGCGATCGTTGTTTTAACCGGTATAAAATATCTTGACTTGGTGAGACGATTTACAATAACCCATATTGAATCGTGACCTTGCTGTGTCATTGAAAGGCCTGTGACAAAGTCCATACTTCTTCCCATTTCCAGCCTAGAATAGGCAATGGTTGAAGTAATCCAGCAGATTTCAAATGAACAACCTTTACTCTACTGCAATTATCACACCTAGCGACATAGGCGGCGATCTCTTTCTTCGTCTTGGTCCACCAAAAATGGGTTTTCAAATCTTGATACATTTTGCTACTACCCGGATGGATAGACAACTTGGACAAATGTGCTTCATCTAAGATTTGATTTCTAGGCTCAAGGTCTTTTGGTACCACAAGTCGGTCCTCAAACTATAGCACACCTCTTTCATCTAATCTAAAATGCTTGGTTTCTTGCTCTTGCATCTTCCTCTTGATGTGAAATATACCTACATCTGTCTTCTGTAGTTCTATGATTTTGCTCTTAAGTGAACAACTGATAGTGATATTAAAAGCACAATAGGATGTAACAAATTAAATCCATCTTCCAAACAATGCTTCCAAAGTGTTGCAATGAGATTTCGATTAAGTGCATCCGCTACAACATTGGCTTTTACGGGATGGTAGTGCACTTCTAAATTGTAGTCCTTGATTAGCTCTAACCATCTTTGCTATCTCATGTTCAGCTCAGGTTGGGTAAAGATATATTTGAGACTTTTTGTGGTCGGTATATATGTGACATCGTTGCCCAACAAATAATATCTCCATATCTTTAATGCATGAACAAGCTCACGCAAGCTCTAAATCATGCGTAGGGTAATTGACTTCATGTTTCCTCAACTCGCCGAGAAGCATAGGCAATCACTCTTCCTTCTTGCATGAGCACACACCCCAAACCTATACATGATGCATCACAAAACACATCGAAAGGCTTTTCAATGTAGGGTTGTGCTAAAATAGGAGCTGTAGTTAACAGAGTCCTTAGGGTGTGAAAAGCTACTTCACACTCTGGTGTCCAATTGAACTTCTCATCTTTACGAAGTAGTCTAGTCGTGGGTTTAGCTATCTTGAAGAAATCTAAAATGAAACGATGATAGTAACTCGCTAACCCTAGAAAAACTCAATTTCATGAACCAAAGTGGGGCCTTCCAATCCATGACTTCTTGTACTTTAGATGGGTCTATAGAAATACACTCTCTTCAAAAGATATGACCCAAGAAAGGTACTTTACTCAACCAAAATTCGCACTTGCTAAACTTGGCATATAACTTATGTTCCCTCAATCTGGACAGAACAATTCTCAGATGCTCTGCATGATCTGCCTCATTCTCTGAATAAATCAAGATATCATCGATAAACACAACCACAAACTTGTCAAGCTCAGGCACGAATACCGAATTCATCAAGTACATGAAGTAGGCAGGAGCATTCGTCAGCCCAAAAGACATGACCAAATACTCGTACAAGCCATACCTAGTGGAGAAAGCTGTTTTAGGTATATCCTCTGGCCTGATCTTTATCTTATGATAGCCTGACCTTGAATCAATCTTGGAGAATACCTTTGCTTTTGCCAACTGATCGAACAAGATATCGATATGAGGCAAATGATACTTGTTTTTGATGGTCACAACATTTAGTGGTCTATAATCCCCACACATTCTCAAGGACTTGTCCTTCTTCTTTACAAACAATGCTAGACATTCCCATGGAGATGAACTAGGTTGAATGAGACCTTTGTCCAATAGTACTTGTAACTGAATTTTAAGTTCAGCTAGCTCATTTGGTGGCATCCTATAGGGTCTTCTTGAGATAGGTGCCGTACCTGGCACTAACTCAATCTTGAATTCCACATCCCTATCAGGTGGTAAACCTGGTAACTCATCTGGGAATACATCAGAAAACTCACAAACCACTGGGATATCACACAGGGTAGTGGCTTGGATAGCACATGCCAAGTGTTGGAGTTCAAAATTTTAGGAAAGTGGTACTAGAAAAGCATTACCTCCCTTGGGTTCTCTCAACATAATTGTATGAGTGCTAGTGTCAATGAGAACCCCATGATCGCTCATCCACTTCATGCCTAAGATCACATCTATAGATAATCCGAGCAATACTATCAGATCCATTGTATACTCCCTCTCTTGTATAGAGATGAGTACATCTCTAACCATCTTATTTGTAGAGATAGTAGCCCTAGCTAAACTTATACTATAACCACCCTTGTTTACCTCAATTACTTTCTGATCATGTCTAGATGCAAATGATTGGCTCATAAATGAATGGGTAGCTCCCGAATCAAATAAAACAATGACGGGATGTTTGTTAACAAGAAACATACCAGTGGTGACAACCTCTCCCACGGGAACCTCTTCAATAGCAGTGTAGTGCACATATCTAGGACATGCCTTAGGATTCACCTGCCTCTGATTTCCCTGGTTCTTATTGCTGTTCTTCTTAGGATGGGGGCACTCTTTGGACCAATGGCCCAACTGATTACAGTTGAATCAGGGTTGATTGCACTTGGATCCTATGGAGCTTCCTTGCCCTCCATTCCCATTGGGTAAGGCAATGGTTTACGAAACACCTTTTGAGGTCGGTTGGTCTGAGCTTTTGGTGGAGGAGGCCCGAACTTGGGCGCTGGTGGTCGAAACTGTGGCCTAGCTGCCACTAGAGCTCTGGACTGGGAAGACCCTGAGGCACCTGCCTCAGCTGCCCTCTTGCGGCCCTTTGCTGCCGCATGCAGATTGTTGTGGTTCTCCGAAGTCAATGCATCACTAATGAACTCAATGTAGGTGGTGCACCTTGAGTTTGCCATAGTTTTCATCAACTTAGTGCCAAGGCCTCTCTTGAAGCTTTCAATCTTTTTTTCTTTAGTGTCAACAAAACCTGGGGCATAATGAGACAGATTATTGAAAGCATGCATATACTCAGTAAGGGTCTTGGTCCCTTGTGTGAGCCGCATGAACTCCGTTGCCTTCATGCACATCAGCCCTGGGGGAATGTGATGTCCCCTAAAGGCTAACTTGAATTGCTCCCATGTGACCTGTGCATTGGCAGGTAAAGAGGATAGGAAATGGGTCCACCATATCCCAGCCGGTCCTTACAGCTGATGGGACGCATATTCTGCCTTCTGATGTTTTGTGACCCTCAGTAGATGGAACTTTTGCTCAATAATGTTGAGCCATTCATCCACCTAGAGCGGTTCCTCGAAAACCTTGAAAATAGGAGGCTTGGTGTCCAGGAAATCCTTGAAAGTGCTGTACTGATTCAGCTCAGGCCCCTGTTGCTATTGCCAGGCACGAGCTGTGTTCTGCGCAATGAGGCGTAGGGTTTCCTCCATAGTCCTCTGACTTCCTAGAAATTGTGCAAAGAACTCATTAGCAGACGGTGGTGGCGGTGGTGGTAAGTCACCATCATTGCCCTCTTGGCTGCTACCTGCTCCAGCACGAGTGCGAGTCATCTACAAAGTTGCAACAATAAGTGATTATTGGATGATGTCAAGAGATTGCAGATAAATTGTATAATCATGCCAAACTAAAATTACTAGAGAGAATCTTAAATTCATACAATAAACAGAGGCATAATAATTCATTCTCGCAACATGACATCACCAATTTGATCACTTATCGGGCTCATAGCGCGTTAACATACAAGTCATAATTACCAGTAAGACAAAACTAGAATTTCATTAACGTTCAACCCAACGTGAAATAACATGCAAAGTACCAATATTACATGAAAGTCAACTCACAAATACCAAACTTCCACTACAAGTTCATTACATAAATAGCGGGGATACATCTAGCGCTTCAACAAGTCATTAGGTGACTCTAATCTTCATTATGGTCGCTGTCGAGGTCGGAGATAGGATCATCATCATTCTCTGGCTCCACTTCTTCCTCGTCCCAGCCATCATCTTCTACTAACATTTCTAGATCTTCGTCTTTCTCATCAAGGATCGGGTGCAGTTGGTTGTTTAGATAATGCACCTCTTGCTGAAGATCCATCACTACATGCTGGGCCTGTGCAAGCTGCTGGCGCAAGTCCCTCTCAACATGGTCCTGCATGGCACTCATGGCGTGGGTCCTATCTTGTTTTGCTTCTGCTGAAGCAGCATGGTTGTTTGCTAGGTTTCGCTGGCGCGTAGTTGTGAACACCTCAGCACGGGTGGCCTCCAGCTCCTCCCGCAGTCCTGCTAGCATTGTTTGATCATCTGCTTTTGCTTCTTGGGTGGAAGCTCTCTGTTGATCAACTTGCTCCATTTGGGTGTGGAGATTCCCCAAAGCTACATATGATTGAACAGTTTCCCATCAAGCCTCACTTGCTGCCTTTTTGTGCTTGCGCACACGCTTCTTGAGCTTACGTTGTGCAGCTTCGACCCTCATGAGCTTATCCATGCAAATGGTATAGGACTCCTGCTAGAAGTCCCTAGTGTCCTGACGAGTGTAGAACATCTTCATTACTGCAAACATGATGCTCATAGCAGGACTAGAACTGTCTGCTCGCTCATCCCGATCTCGGATCAGCGCATTGCGATTGTGCTGTGCCCATACTGCTGTGGATGGATCCACCCGAGGAAAAACACCAGCAGCACTACCGGTAAGCTCATCCCCGTGCTACTGACAGATCTGACTCAGTACCTCGAAGGCTACTACTTGGGCAACTTCCCAAGGAGTTCTTCCATCAGATTCTGCTTTCCATTCCTGCCAGAAGGGTGCTTGAGTACGAGCTCGTATGGTTAGCTGCACTTCATACCATGGCTGTCCCTCTAGGTATACTTCATTCCAGTAATAGAGGGGCGGTTCATAATACCCCGCATAGTGCAAGACGCTCCAAAGCAGAGCAGGAGTTCCAAACATCAATAGGAAACTCTCACTTCCAGCCGGTGCTGCTATCTATACCAACAACATATGCAACTCTCATGAGACAAAGTCATAATGGATAACCAACAGCAATAGGGGCCTGAGCTGAATCAGTACAACACTTTCAAAGATTTCCTGGACACCAAGCCTCCTATTTTCAAGGTGGCCGAAGAACCGCTCTAGGCGGATGAATGGCTCAACATTATTGAGCAAAAGTTCTGTCTACTGAGGGTCACAGAACATCAGAAGGCAGAATATGCGTCCCATCAGCTGCAGGGACCGGCCGGGATATGGTGGACCCATTTCCTATCCTCTTTACCTGCCAATGCACAGGTCACATGGGAGCAATTCAAGTTAGCCTTTAGGGGACATCACATTCCCCCAGGGCTGATGTGCATGAAGGCAGCGGAGTTCATGCGGCTCACACAAGGGACCAAGACCCTTATTGAGTATATGCATGCTTTCAACAATTTGTCTCGTTATGCCCTAGGTTTTGTTGACACTAAAAAAAAGAAGATCGAAAGCTTCAAGAGAGGCCTTGGCACTAAGTTGATGAAAACTATGGCCAACTCAAGGTGCACCACCTACAATGAGTTCATTAGTGACGCATTGACTCAGGAGAACCACAACAATCTGCATGCGGCAGCAAAGGGCCGCAAGAGGGCAGCTGAGGCAGGTGCCTCAGGGTCTTCCCAGTCCAGAGCTCTAGTGGCAGCTAGACCACAGTTTCAACCACCAGTGCCCAAGTTCAGGCCTCCTCCACCAAAAGCTCAGACCAACTGACCTCAAAAGGTGTTTCGTAAATCATTGCCTTACCCAAGGGGAATGGAGGGCAAGGAAGCTCCACAGGATCCAAGAGCAATCAACCCTGATTCAACTGTAATCAGTTGGGCCATTGGTCCAAAGAGTGCCCCCATCCTAAGAAGAACAGCAATAAGAACCAGGGAAATCAGAGGCAGGTGAATCCTAAGGCACGCCCACGATACGTGCACTAATCGTTGTTGAAGAGGTTCCCATGGAGAGGTTGTCACCGCTGGTATGTTTCTTGTTAACAAACATCCCGCCATTGTTTTATTTGATTCGGGAGCTTCCCATTCATTTATGAGCTAATCATTTGCATCTAGACATGATCAGAAAGTAATTGAGGTAAACAAGGGTGGTTATAGTATAAGTTCAGCTGGGGCTACTATCTCTACAAATAAGATGGTTAGAGATGTACTCATCTCTATACAAGAGAGGAGTATACAATGGATCGATATTATTGCACGAATTATCTATAGATGTGATCTTAGGCATGAAGTGGATGAACGATCATGGGGTTCTCATTGACACTAGCACTCAAATGCGATTATGTTGAGAGAACCCAAGGGAGGTAATGCTTTTCTAGTACCACTTTCCGAAATTTTGAACTCCAACACTTGGCTTGTGCTATCCAAGCCACTACCCCCGTGTGATATCCTGGTGGTTTGTGAGTTTCCTAATGTATTTCGGATGAGTTACCGGGTTTATCACCGGATAGGGATGTGGAATTCAAGATTGAGTTAGTGTCGTGCACGGCACCTATCTCAAGAAGACCCTATAGGATGCCACCAAATGAGCTAGCTGAACTTAAAATTCAGTTACAAGAACTGTTGGACAAAGGTCTCATTCAACCTAGTTCGCTCTCTCACGGGGATGTCCAGCATTGTTTGTAAAGAAGAAGGACAAGTCCTTGAAAATGTGTGTGGTTTATAGACCACTAACTTCGAATGGACGTGAACTTTGCAAATAATAATAATAATTCAAAATTTGCCTTTCCAGACATGCCTTGTAGGAGCAGGTTGAGATGGGAAACATACAGTCTTAGAAGTTGTGACTATAGTTCTTGATGTGCCGCCACCAAAGCCTGGTTCAATGTATGGACTCACTTCTGTTGATATGGTGTCTGCCACTGATCGAAAGTCTGCAATGGCACTCCAAAGATTAGTTCAAGCTGCTATATTAAGAGCAAAATTTCCAGTTGGTTAATTTTCTCATATTGAGGTTTGGCCATGAAACAACAACAGATTGATGTTTGGTCCTGTAACTATAAGGTTTGGTTTATAGGAGAAAATGCTAATTATACTGCATCTGAGTATACCTGGGAGTCTGCAAAGCCGCTAGGTACCTGGACTAATGATGCTAGATGCTGATAAAATGGTTTGTGCAGCAAGGTCCTGTAATCCTAGACTTGCTAGCGGCTGCAAATGTGTGCATTTAGTGAAGCTGGGAGGCAGGGCCCTTTGCAAAAGGACAATCTCTTTTCTTTATTGTTCAAAAAAAACTTGTCATTATGGGGTGTCATAGTATGACACTAGCTATGACATCTTATTTGATGGTTTCTGTTTTTTCTCTCACTGTACTGTTAAGCTTGTAGATCCGCATTGCTGCTGTCCAAGCCATAACTACCATTGCAATAAGGTTTAGTAAACCTTGTAGACTGAAGATATATGAATTTCTTCATGCTTTGGCTCTTGGTGGTGTGCAGTCAATTTTTTCAGAATTGCAGCTAAGTAATGGGGAAAATCGAGGTGCCAGTGGTACTGGTATTGGATATGTAATAAACCCAATGCTTAAGGTCCTAGATGAAATGTATAGAGCTCAAGATGATCTTGCCAGGTATATGTGACACTAAAACTTCTCATGGCTGCTGTACAGAAGTCTTGAGGTGGCCTCATTTTTTATTTTTTATATTCTGCCTTGTTTCTGTAGAGACATTCACCAGCATGATAATCGTAAACTGGAATGGAATGACGAGGAACTTAAGAAACTTTATTGAACCCATGGGAGGCATCTCGATTTTGTTTCTTTGTTCTGTTTGTTCTAAGGGCTAAATACTTGTCTCTTGGTCCTACCAAGTATGTACTATTATAATTATTGAGGGAGCAAATCATCTTCTAGTGTATAATTGCTTTTGATCTGCATTATATTTTCGTTGCTGTTGAACTGGCTATGTAGGATGTTGATCTACAGGAGAAGGTTGATGTGATAATATCAGAATGGATGGGCTATATGCTTCTCTGTGAGGTTTTTTGTCGACGCAGTTTCTTTTTATTGCATTTCAATGTGCTCTTACTTTTGCTGCGAAGTGTCCTATTTACTGATTCAAGTCACTTACTAATTTGAACATGATTTCGTGGTCAGGTTAATGAACTCAATTTGATTATCTGTGAACCTGGTGCTGTTTATTTGCATGTTAGATTTTCTTTGGCTTACTGCAAATAAAAAGGTTGTCACTGAAGAAGGGGGTATTGTCAATAATAAGAGAAAATTAATGCAGTTTGGTTTGCCAAGAAATTTATGTTTTTTATTATTTGTTCCAGTTACAACCTTTCATTTGTTTTTACAATCTACATTGCTCAGAACTACGTCCCAAACATAAAAAAAAAGGCGAGAATACTTGATCACCTGGATGACAGTGTTGATGATGTTTGCTGATCGACTGGAGGAACAGATCGTTCACACTTCTTCGCCCACAGTAATAGATGGCGGGGTTTGGAGATCAGGAGGAACAGGTTTGAGGTCAGGACTCCAGCTTGGAGGCGATGGTGGCTTGGGGGATCTGGAGGAACAGGTACATTGCTCAGAACTACGTCCCAAGCATAAAAAAGCGAGAATAATTAGATCACCTGGATGACAGTGTTGATGATGTTTGCTGATTGACAGGAGGAACAGATCGTTCCCGAGGTTAGGACTTCTGCGCCTGCAGCAATAGATGGCGGGGTTTGGTGATCAGGAGGAACAGGTTGAGGTCAGGACTCCGGCGTTGCAGGCGATGGTGGTTTGGGGGATCTGGAGGAACAGCGATGGTGGCTTGTTCTTCTGTGTAGGTGACGGCCGAGAAACAGACGGCATGAGGCGTTGACCGTGGGGTTGATTTTGTAACCCATCCTTTTATCCACGTGTAATTTATTGATGTCCATATGGAACTCGTGCATGCATGGCTAACGCGATTTTCAAATTATAAGCAATTATAATAATATATGCAATATAATTTATGAAAAAGTAAAAAAGAATAATAAAAGCAAAATTAGAAAAAGAGAGTGATAAACGCCTTACGTACCAAAATAAATCAACGTCCTGAAAATAAAAAAAAAGGCTTTT
This sequence comes from Miscanthus lutarioriparius, assembly GCA_904845875.1. Lineage (NCBI taxonomy): Eukaryota > Viridiplantae > Streptophyta > Magnoliopsida > Poales > Poaceae > Miscanthus > Miscanthus lutarioriparius. The sequence goes on from CAJGYO010000747.1 coordinate 28,109, forward strand.
GTATGATAATCAGCGGTAGTATTTTCTTTACGAATTTTGTATGTCCGTAGCAGATTATTATTATTTAATTGTTCTAATCTCATCGCAGATAAATAGTATGTCAGACTAAAAAAGTTCACCTCATGGTCCCGTAGGTGTAGGTAGATAATAATTTCCGCAAGTTCACTCTAGATAGTTGTGATGAACAAAGTTTTTTTTTTGTAGCCTCTTATCTAAGTACAGTTGTAGCATCTGTTCGGATAGAAACACATACCACCACACACACGCACACCCTACACATACACGGTATACGAACAAACCTACAACTATACCTAGACAACGAACGCAGCTGAGAGATACTCGAAGAACGTCATACTTGACCATTGTGGTATATCTGCGTGACAGACAACTGAAATTATAAACGAAGAATAAATCTCCGAGGTGAGGCTGCTAGGTTGAATCCAACCTAGGACCGGCCGCTTGAACCACCGCAAGCAAGCCAACTGAGCTACGGCTCGTCCTCGTGATGAACAAAGTTGTTACACTATGAACTTGATTTCACGTGATCAGATCTAGCGACAAATATACAGCGTGTTTGGATCAGGGAACGGAACCATGCGCGGAGGCATCCAAACCTAAATGCAACTTTTGGTTTGGTGGAGGGCACCAGGTCGTGTTCTCTGCCAGTGTAAAGGAGTCATTTACTTCTTCCTTGAAAAACGGTCGGACGTCGTCCGCGAGCGCTATTCCACAATTCAAACATCCCCGGTCATCATCCGAACCTCATAGGAATGATTTCATGCCTGATGCGTTGGTGCCGAACGTGGCCATTCCTCAATCCAAACACGCTGATAATGTTATGAATATCTCGCTCAAAGTATTTTTTGGTGATATTATAACACACAGTTAGATTTAAATTGTCATGGTAAATTTTTTTCCGGTGCAAGGGCATTATTATGATGTAATATAAAATATATCGGAGGGGCAAAGTGGTCATTTAACTGAGTAGAATTATTTTATCGTGTATAAATGATTATGTTGAGTTCACAGATTTTTTTGTTTATATAATTGTTGGATCTATGTGTGGTTTTATACACATTTTACAAATTCTCACTTTCTCAGTTTTTTTTTTTGAGCAACCTTTCTCAGTATTTTTTTTTTTTTTGGAAAAGGACCAAATCGCGAAAAATAAAATGTACAGCGTAGAGGCGTTTTTGGGCCTCGGCCCGGTCCACAGCGAGAGCGCGGCCCCGCGCGGCAGGCCCAATGCGTCAAGACGCTTTTGCAAAAAAAAGCCTTTGATTTCTAACGAATCCCGTCCCTCCCTGATTCACCATTCATTTCTGTCAGGCGGTAAACACCCCATACTAGTTTCTATTCGTGTTTTCCCCGGTCCCTAGCTTGATCGGAGAACACGCGTGCACAGGGTCCTGGCGGGCGGCCAATCCGGCCGGGGAACGGCACGGTGACGGCAGAGAGACGGCCCCGAGGGGCGCGGGGCTCTCGCGGACCCAGATCTGGCATCATTTTAGTCGGAGGGTGGTTGCGTCCGCCCCGGCCTCGTGCAGCGGCGGCGACGGCCATGGCCGGCCGCGGCGGTGTGGGGCGGCGACGGTGCGGTGGCCCGCAAAATTCGCAGGCGGAAGCAGCGCATACTCGGTGGCGATATATGGCGGCTGCGAGGCCCAGGGGCAGCGGCAATAGCCTGGCGCGGCTGGCCGCTTGGGTGGCCGCGGCGGCCGCGGCACCGGCGGCATTCCGGCGAGGTAGCGGTTCCGCAAGGCAAATGGAGCGGTAGAGGATGGACAGGATCTCACCATGGTTCGTGCGCGGGCGACGATGGGATCGGAGACGACCCGAGCAGTGATGGCCACGGGAGCAGCGGGTATGGCGGCCACGGCGTTCACGACTCACGAGGCGCTCTGGTGGAGCTCAGAGCACGCGGGGATGACGGCGAAATTGGCAGCAGTGTGGGAGTGGATCAAGAAGGGCGGGATGGAGGGTGGCGGCGCAGCGAGCTGGGCGTCGCCGGCACTGGCGTCTGTGCGCGCGCCGTTCGCGATGACCTTGGCACAACCGGGGGCGCGCGTGGCGAGCGTGGCAGCGTTCCGCGGACGCGTGGGCGGCACGCGGCAGGCTTGGCGTTTCATCGAGCATGTGGCGGGCGATGTCAGACGAAACCGCAGCTCGTCGCTTGTTTTGATCCGTGGTTTCGTCATATTCTACTTTCATTCGGATCCAGAGGCTGTAACGAAATATCTTCACCGCAGCGTGTTCTACAAGTTTGATTAAAGGCTAAACATTATTAGAGCCATGGTTTTGGATTTAATTAGCCATAAAATTGGGTTAGTCAAGCTGATTTCTGGGTTCCAGGATTAGGTTTTGAAATTCTGTTTTGGCTCTGTTTGAATGTGAATTTCAATGTTCAAGTCAAGTTCAACGCCCCAAACTTTGTTGAGCCGATGTAATAATAAGTTTAAACTACAAACATCATATTTGGTTCACGAGTTATTGTTTATCAAAAATCGGAGAACATAGCAGGTCAATATAGCTACATCGGTCTGGTTCTAGACAGAAATATTCTAAGTCTTCCTTTAAGCATGTATTCTGATTCGAACTTTGACCCCTGTATATTGATCACATTTTGGTATAGTTTGACTAAAATTATAGAGAGAATTACAAAGATTTTATGACATCAAATAGGTATACTATAAAAATATAATTAATGAAGAATCTAACTATATTTATTTGGTACCATAAATGTTATTATTTTATTATATAAATTTTGTCAAACTTGAGATATTTTGACTCTTCAAAAAGTTAGAATGACTTATAATTTAGAACGGTGAGAATAATTTCTTAGTTTTGAAAGGAGAGAAGGTAGGAGAAATATCCTTTTTATCCTATTTTAAACCTCTAGCCAATGCCGTGTCCAAGAGCCCTCTGCAACCCCGCCGGTGCACAATTATGGTTCCCCTTCATTTTGAGAAAAGAGGAGCCAGAGCCTACCAAAACTTACCCAAATGGGACCAAAATACTGATGGCAAGTCCCTGTATGCATTGATATATTAGACCGGACGAAAAATAGTGCATGTGTCCCACTGGTCCTATCTATGTGACGGGATAGGAAAGCGCTCGGGTGGAATAACAACCAAGTCGCCACTCGGCTATAATAACTCAGAATAGTGCAACAACATCTTTCTAAAAAAGAGAATAGTAGAACAACGCAGATTACCCAAATACTACAAATCATGGCGCAGCAGGAGGGCGCCGGAGATCCCCACGAGCTGCAGGCGCGGTACACCACCGAGGCTGAGGAGCTGCTGTAAGCTCACCGTGAGCTCTGGAGCCATGCCTTGGGCTACGTCAAGTCCATGGCGCTCAAATGGGCCTTGGACCTACACATCCCTAATACCATTCAACCCTGCGGCGCAGCTGCCACCCTAGGCCAGCTCCTCACCGCCAGCGACCTCCCGGTGTCCAGCCTCCCCTACCTTCGCCGACTCATGCGCATGCTGACTGCCTTGCGCATCTTCGCGCTCAGCCATGATCCCGACAGCAACGACCCTGCTGACGATGCCGCCACCGTCTTGTACAAGCTCACCCCGGCATCCAGCCTGCTCCTTAGCAGCAGGGATGCCTCCCATTTTAGCCTATTTCCTACCATTTACCCTGTCGTCCAGCAGGGTCTCGTATCCCACATGTTCAGCATGGGAGACTGGATGAAGCACCAACAGGCGCCCGCCATGTCTCTCTACGAGATGGCAAATGGCCAAGGCATGTTTGCGTCTATACAATACAACGCCGCAACCAGAGCCGGCTTCTACGACTACAAGGACGCTGATACCCGCCTCCTCATGCATGCTGTGGTCAGGGAGTGCCCGGCCGTCTTCCAGATATCACTGTGGGTTCAAATAGGGACCTTCTCGCTGGTTTTTAATATATATTCAAGCGTGTTTGCCTTCTTCTCTCTGCAGCCTGTTGGTTTGGCTGTGGCTTATCGTAAACGATCGTAAATTTTCAGCCGGAACAGTATTTTTCTCTCACACAAACCAGACAGCAATACTTCCTCACGAACCAGCAACGAAACGAACCAGCCAACCGAACAGGCCGGTCTCCACGCTTCTTAAAGATCCCCAATAGTGATCAATGATGGTTTGGTATTACTCTAGTATAGATGTGTGGTCTATGTTTTGGAACGTGCTAATATAAATATTTTATTTGTTGTGATAGCGACCACTCGGCAACAATTGATTAAAGTTCGTCGGACCAGACCACGTGTATTGTCGCGGTTGCCATAGCAACTAGGAGCACTATTTCTGTTTCAGAGCACTGTTTCTGTTTCAGGCATGTTACAGCTTACCATGCGATATGTTAGGACGTGTCTCGTAGAGCTCCACCTTTAGCTATTGCTTATACGGTGGAGTGGCTCTTTAATGCTCTTAACCTAAATAATGTAAAATAGCTTCTCCTAGTAGTAGATAAAAGAGGAGAAATATCTATAATACCATTTTTTTTGTTTTCTCTATTTTTAGTCTTTTTTTCTTCTCTCCTCTCTTGTATCGAGTATCTACTATTCCCTTCCTTAACCGTTCGCTCATGCCGCCACTCCCGCCGGGAGCCCTGTCCATCCCCCACCACACCCTGTCCATCCCTCCCTAGTCCTGCACGCCGCCCCCACCCTCTCCCTCATCTGCCTCGCCTCACCACCAGGAGCCTTGACTTGCACGTTGCCCCGCCTTCTCCCTCCTCTGCCTCACCCCTCCTGTCGAGAGCCATGCCCCTGGTCCTGCACGCTGCCTCTTTTCGCCAGGAGCCCCGCCATCCCCGGTCCCATAAGCCGCCCCTTCCTGCCACTCCATGCCGCCCTCACCCTTCTCTGCCTCAGTGGCCCCCGCACGCACCCCTCTCTCCTTTGTCTTGGGACTGCCGACTCCAACGCCGGCTCCACCGAGCTGTCTCCGAGCATCGCTCATGCCCATGTCGCCATGGAGGAGGCATAGTGTGGGGTGGGCCCACAAACACTGAGGATGGACTCGGAGGAAGCTATAATTTTTAGCTCCATGAAGTTCTTCATCTCTCTCTTGGCGTGATTTTGAGGCAGAGCAGGTGAAGTTGTTCCTCCTCTTCCTTGTTGGTTCATAGAGCATAGAAGTTGTAGACGAAGTGGTGTCTGGAATGGTACCAAACGTGGCCTTAGTTATGCCATAGATTTTTTAGACAGTTATTTGGTTTACTGCAATAGTACGTCACACTTTCTCGACGTCATGTCCCAAACATTATTGACTTTTTTATTGCTAAATTTTATCACAATTGTAGCTTTGATTTTACTTATCATATTTTGTGTGACAGCCATAGTTTACTTAAGATTAGGGTCATGTTCGCTTGTCTTATAATCTATACTTTTCAGCTTGTTTTTTTAGTCGGAATAATATTTTTCTCTCACAATAAATCAGCTGGAACAGTGTTTCGGCTTGTTTTTTTAGCGAAGCGAACGGGGCCTAGGTGTGGCAAACTACGGCACTAACTTAACACGCCTTTATTAATTTTATATAATATAATTGGTCTGTTTTTCTTGGTTATTACAATACAAGATATGATACCGGATTGCTTCCTTTACGTAAAAAAAAGTTGACTAACTATTGATTGTCAAATGGACAAAATATCTAAACACCGTATAGTGCTTGTTTGCATAGATGAGTACCGGACCACACGTGAGAATAATAACAAACAATGCAAGGGGCCCACGCACTGGTCTTATCTATGTGATGATGGTGCGAAAGCGCTCAGCAATATATATATCCACCTCTGTACATCAGAACAACAAACACTATCAAATACTACCAATCATGGCGCAGCAGGAAGCTGCCGGAGATCCTCACGACGAGCTGAAGGCGTGGCACACCGCCAACACCGAGGAGCCGCGGGAAGCCCACCATGAGCTCAGGAGCCATGCTTTGGGCTATGCTTTGGGCTACACCGAGTCCATGGCCCTCAAATGCGCCTTGGACCTGCGTATCGCAGGCACCATCCAACGCTGCGGCGGAGCCGGCACCCTAGGCGAGCTCCTTGCCTCCAGCAACCTCCCAGCGTCCAGCCTCTTTAGGGTTGAGATGGCGAACCAAGGAGTAAATAGTCATTTCTAAAATTAATCACACCGACTAACCAAAATAAATACGGAATTAAAACTATCGGATTAGCTAAGACTACATCCCTCTATCTAAGTTATCAAGTACATTAAAAAGATCCTAAACAACTAACTAAGGTACCGGGCTAGGTAGAGCTCTCCTAACCAATTTTAGGAGTAAGGTCACACAAACTTATGCCATTAGTACTTCAAGCACCGAGAAGCTCCTACACATACTAGTAGCAAAAGCACAAAAACTCCTAAGTTTACTAGCAATACTCAATAACAAGACAACTAATGCCAAATTACAGAGCTCAACTTACTTAGCTATATAAACTAAGCAAAGCAACTAATTTACTATAAAAGAAAACTAGCAACACAAGGGAGCTAGTTCTATGCTATACAAGCGAGAAGGTAACTAGCAAGCTACATAAGCTAATTAAATACAATAGCAACTACACAAGCATAATGTATATAAATGTAATCACAAGCTTGTGTAAGGGGAATGCAAACCAACCGGAAGACAAGGATGACACGGTAATTTTTATCCAGAGGTTTACTTGTTTGCCACCAAGCTAGTCCCCGTTGAGACAAGCTCCAAGGTTGCCGCCGGTTCTCTTGCTAGTGATGACCCGTAAGTCACACTCTCCTACGTAGAGTGCTTACCACAAGCACTAGCACTTGACACGGCCAGACCACTTGTCGCCCTTCACATCTCGCTCTACTAGAGTTGCTCTTCGCGGCTCTCGCGGGGCGAGCACAATACCCCTCACAATCACTTCTCCGGAGCACCGCACAATTTTCCTTGCGTGATTCGACGGAGACCACCACCAAACCGTCTAGGGGTGGCAACCTCCAAGAGTAACAAGCACCACCGGCTTGTAACTCGATCACCTAGTGCCACTCGATGCACTCTCATAATGCAATCGCACTAGAATCGCACTCACACTCAATCGGATGATCACTATCAAGCGTATGTGAGTTAGAGGGCTCTCAAGCACACCTACACAAGCCACCAAGGCTTAAGGGTGCTCAGCAACCAGCCCAAGACCGAGCTCCACCTCTATTTATAGCCTCAAGCCAAATAGAGCCATTGGAGCCTTGGAGCACATTTCTGCGAGGGCACCGGACACGGCAGTGCCCTCCCCAACGGTCAAATTCCAACGGTCACCAGACAGGGTGGCGGTGGCACTGCCCTAGGGGTGGCGGTGACCACCCAGGCCAACCCTGCGAAGACCCTGGTCTCTGGAAAAATAGGGCGGTGCACCGCCCTAGGCACGGTGGTGCCCCGGCGGTGACTAGCCCCACTTCAGCTACTCTCGGGAGAAAAGTGGTCATGCCACGGCGGTGCACTAGACAGCCACTGGTGGTGCCACCACCCTCCCCATGGCGGTGTACACCGAACACGGTGGTGACCACCCCACACACCATTGCTCGGGACCTAGGCCAGGTGGGCACCGCCCTAGGGGTGGCGGTGCCACCGGACAGGCAGTGGCGGTGCCCCCAAGGGAACCAGCCAACTCCTTCTCAGCCTCCACCAGCCGATCACCGCCATAGGGGTGGCGGTGCATCGGACAGGGGGTGGCGGTGCTCCCAAGGCAGCACCCCGAGCCCGGTTTTGCCTCCTTTCTTCAACTTTCGACTTCACCTTTGTAAATGTGCCAACTCCACCAAGTGTTCACCAACTTGTGCATATGTGTTAGCATTTCACAAACATTTCCCAAAAGATTAGTTACTCAATTCACCATGCCACTCGATCCTAACACATATGCAAAGTTAGATCACTCGAGTGGCACTAGATCACCAATATGCAAACAAGTTGCCCCTCTTGATAGTACGGCCATCTATCCTAAACTCGGTCATAAACTTCTCTGCATACCTATGACCGATAAAATGAAATGCCCTACAAAAATACATTTGCATTGCGCATTCTATTTCATCTCCTCCATTGTTGATGCAACACATGCAGCAACCAATCACATGATATGATCCACTTCATATCATCACGTGACCTTGTGGGTTCATCGATCTTGACCTCACTTGCTTTTCACCGTTGGCTTCATCCATTGGCATCAAGTCTTACTCAAGCTTCAACGCCATACGGTCCATTGCTCCAAAGCCTCTAACTTGCCCTTCACGCTTGCAACCGGTCCATCAAGCCAAGTCTTGTCTTGATCTTCTCCACCTTAGTCACATGACTCCATGTCATGTCTCATATGCAATGAGCTCCTTCATCATATGTGTGAGCCTTGCAACATATCCAAGCCATTTTACCTCCATGGCATAGGTTGCTCACACATGATGTACTTGTGGACTAATCACCTATGTATCTCACTCAACCACATATTAGTCCACCTAAGGTTGTCACTCAATTACCAAAATTAAACAAGGACCTTTCAATCTCCCCCTTTTCGGTAATTGATGGCAACTCTACAAAGATATCGAAATTAAGCACTTTTGGATTCATGTTACTTGCCTAAGCAATTTTACCATGTGTAAATGATTTTGGACAAGTGTCACAAACCCGAATTGGTAGTATTAGCTCCCCCTATATATGTGCTAAGAGTGTTTGGTTTGAAGCTCGCACATATGCATAGATTAGAATTATAGGAGAGTAATTACTACCAATGATGCTAAGGTGTAAAGAATTGACCTTTGAAGTGTGATACCAATCGGAGTTGCACTTTTAACACCATCCTTAGCACCATGAGTAGCTAGACAAAAAAATACTAGAAACCCCGTGAGATCAACATTATAATCAAGGTTCTAGTACCACGTGTAGAAATACAAGTCTAGCTACCATCCTATGCATGCTAGTTATCAAGTCATTATTCAAGTTCTACAGCTAGCATACACCACATAAGCATTCATATAAAATTTAAAACTTATGCAATGCAAGCAAGCGCATGACTATGCATATATCAATGCAATCAATCAAAAGTTCATGAGCTTGCTCCCCCTACTTTTGTGCTTCTCTTTGTCCAAGAATTTGATCCTTCTTATTTCCTCAATGTTGCTCTCTCTTTGTCCATTGTCCATGTCCAAATCCTCAATTGTTATATCTTTGTCTCAATCTCTCCCTCTTTGTCATCAATTTCCATAAAAGGTGTGCATCTCTTTGATACAAAGGGTTGCATTTTGGGGTAGATGATCGACACTTTGAATCTTGCATTTTTATGGACATCTCTTGATTGTTGGAATGACACCACTTGTAGGATCTTTGACCTTGATACCAATTGTAGTGGGGAACCTCCCCCTATGTCCAAACATGGGTCATCCACTTGACAATTTTAAGCTCTTGAATATGAGGGAACTTGCTTCACTTGATGATCACTTAAAGTTGAGGATCACTTGTGGAACCATCGTCTTGTATGATTGATACCATATGTAGATGTGATGCCACTTGAAAGAATATCATGGAACCACTTGTCGGATTTGTCAATAAAACCATTTCTTGAACACTTGCTATCTTCATGAGTACCACTTGTAGGTTATCACTTGTAAGTGGATCTAGACACCACTTGTGAATTCTTCTTGAAAGATAATTTGAGTCTAGATACCACTTGAAGCAACTAAACTAGATATCCATTTGCATTGTTGTATTGTTCTTGTACTCTTGTCACTATCATGAGCTTCTAATATTGACTTAAACTAAATTGATTTGCCTAAGCTTTCAAGTCCGGTTTGAACCCTCTCTAAGCTTCTTCACACTTATATTGAGGTTATCTTATAAAGGTTGTACTTGTCACTTATTGGCAATCCAAATTAAATCAAATACTTGGGTTCACTAGCTTATGAACAAACTCATACACTACCACTAGATGAACTAATTATTCAAGCAATAGTGGTAGGCTATGAATTTTAAACTTCCATTTGTCATGCATGATCCTATAAAGCACGTACTATATGCACTAACCACATACTAGTTAGGGATGAAAATGATCATGCACATTACAATGATACCTTTGCTATGTTGGAGAAGAGGATAGTCACATAGATTCCAATACATTTGTTTAATAGCAATGTGAAGTCTAATTATAAGCTTGGTGAAGACCATTCATCAATAGAGAAATCCATTCTCCACCCATATGAAATGTGAACCACTAATGATCAAGTGCACTAACTCTTATTGTGGTTAGCTTGCTTCTTCATTTTTATTGCTTGCATGAGAGAACTATTTGGAATATCACTTGAATTGCCATAACTAACTCTCTCTTGGTGTTGCATGCATGCTAGATCAATCCTTTTGATTGCTTCAACTAAGTATCTCGAATATCCCTTAGATCACCACTTCCATATTAGCCTTCCAAGTACCACACTTAGTTTACCTACACATAGGCGGCAAGCCCCTACACTAGGGAGAAGTGACCTCTCTCCAAAGAACCATCCTTGATACTCACTTGAAATGATTTGATTGATTGATCTAAGTGATGGACTTAACTTGATGAGTAACCTTAAATCCTTCTTTAAGTCCTTTTTTCTACTTGTTTAAGTCCTTTTCTTTCTACCAAATGATCTCCAATAATCACTAGAACTTAAACTCTATCTTCATTTCGAGTTTTATCTTGATCTTCAACTTGAGTACCAAATATGTGCCAAATACATTTCACAATCAAATGGCCTTGTACTCATTGCTTGTCATGCTTCTAGCTCATTTTAAAACCAAACTTAGGTGCCTCAATCACTTATAAACATGTTTTCAACTTGAGGACCTTTCAATCAAATTGACTCAAAATCAATCCAATAATTGTTACTTTTCTGGCAGATTCTGTACCCTTCAACGAATAATCCATATCTCTCAATGTACAGACCCAAATACCACGAAATTTGGTGGAGATGTGCTTCACTAAGTTATCTAGCAGCTGTAAAAAGTTAGGCTTTATTTGACTTCTAAATTGCTACCAGATTTCACATCTTCCCACACTGCTATATGCTGAAAACTGTTGCACTATAGCTGACAAGATCCACTCCAAAACCGAAGCAATTCTTATTCAATTATCATGAAATTTCTATAGAAACTTATACCATAAGTCTAGAGTATGAATACCAAATTTTAAACCAATACAAATAGATTTGATTATTCAAACTCAGACTTGATCTTAACTAGCTCAGATTATCAATATATGACATGTTTCAATACTTGAGCTAAACTTTATCAAAAGTGAATCAAACTTGAAACTAACTTGTTTGAATACTTTCACAAGACATATATCCATTCAATCTACTTACTAAAAGTCATATCATGAACTTATCCATTCAAACTAACTCAAATTTGATTACTAATCATTTAATCCATTCGAACATCTCATAGCAAGCAATATATGCATATATGTCCAATTCAATCAACTCATATGCACCCAAATGAATTAGATCAACTAGAGATATACCTTGGTTAGCTCATGATCATCCAACTAGCAAGGTTCAACTCTCATATTTGCAAGCCATCAAATAATCCAATAAATCACCACAACTTGAATTATAGCACTTGTATATTGTAGCACTTGGACTTCACTTGTTTTGACTTAGCATTGGGTTTGGATATGCACTAAGCTTCACAACTTGACTCAACCATATGATGAACAATACGAATTCAATTGAATCAAGCCTCCAATGCCGATGGTACCTATAAACAATCATCCACTTTTTGATGATACCCAAACTAGTTTGGGTCCTCTTAAGTTAGGAGCAACATACTTAGGTATTGCCTTAGTATGGATAGCGGGATGTTTTGTAATTGTAACTAATGAGGTACTATTGCCATCCTTCCTAAGTATAGAATCATCATCAACTAAAATAGGCTTAGGAGTGTTACCTAGGGGACATGAATGTGCCATGTGTCCCCTTTTCCGGCATGAATAGCATTTTCTCTTTGATTGAGCCTTCTCTTCCTTGCTCATGTGGTGCTTCTCATTGCCTTGCTTCTTCTTGTTTGCTTGAGGCTTCTTCTCAAGCTTGTTTGGACAATCCGAAACTAGGTGACCAAATATGTCACAACTATGGCACTTGATGTGAGCAACTTCCTTCATCTTCTCTTCTTTGTTCTTGCTCACTTTCTTTGCATCTTGATTCATCCTTGGACGCATTGCTCTTTCTCTTGCTTTTCCACCCCTTCTAGTTTTCTTCTTCTTCATCAAATCACCACTATCTTCATGGTTGATCTTGATTTGCTCTTGGGGCTTCTCTTTTTGCTCAACTTATGGCTTTGGTTGAGGCTTTACTTGTTGCTTCACCAGTTGCTTGGTTGGGCACATAGAGGTAAGATAACCCCATGTGCGGCACTTGAAGCACTTGTCATGCTTTAGCGTCTCATCTTCCTTCTTCAACTTGAGCTTTTTATCATTGGGGCAACCATTTGTAAGATGTCCCACTTCATGACACTTGAAGCACATGAAATGAGAAAACTTCTCTTGTTCTTGCTTCTTCATCTCTCTTTCATATTTTTTCTTGCCCCATCTCTTGCCTTTGATCTTGCTCTTGTTGAAGCCAATGCCACTCATGTCACCAAGGTTTCTTTGAGTCTTCAACATATGCTCAAAGGTGAATTTAGAGTTGTAGCACCTCTCTAACTTGTTACTCAAATTTTTCACTTATTCATTGAGCTCATTGTTCTCCTTCAAAAGGTTAGTCCCATAAGACATAGAAGTAGAACAAGCATCTATATGTGAAGAACATGGCATAGCTAATAAATCATCGCAAGAGGTGGATACATGCTTCTTGCCTACATCACAAGGGTTAGCAATAACATATGATTGATCAATTGACCCATGTGATGAGCTCTCACTAGTTTTAGATTTTTCATTTGAAAGATCTTTAGTAAGAAAAGCATGGTCTTGTACCAAGCTATCATGAGTAACACTAAGTTCCTCATGAGCCAATTTTAACTCCTCATGTGAACAAGTAGTAACATAAAGTAGATGCTTTTGTTGTTCATATGTTGTCTTTAGAAAAGAGTTTTCAATTTTCAATTTCTCTGTTTTAGCCATCTCTTTTTCTAAAGCTTTGATCATGCTACCAAATCTACCTAGAAGCTCCTCATATGAATCAAGATCAATCACATTTGCATTAGATACCTTAGTGTCACCTTATGACATGGAGCAATGTGATGTAGCGAATGAGCTTGTAGACACATCACTCTTATAGCCTGAGCATGATCCATCATCATCACCATTGTTGGTATTTCTTAACGTTACTACTAAGTACGGGGTTTGAATCCATCCTCAGCAATGGCGCCAGATCTATGAAGAGTCCATTGCTCGTACCCCCATGAGGTTCCTTCCACCTTTGAAAAAGAATCGATGGGTATGAAGGGCTCGCATGGAGGCCTTGCAAGGGCAGGATGCGCAAGAAGACAATCCAACCATGGTGCACTTGACCACGTACCTACTTGCTCTGGATGAGCAGTATGACCGGCAAGCCTCAAAGCTGAGGAAGTGCCTTCGGTGAGCCGAGGAAGCCGAGATCTTCTCCAGGATGCTCCAGGTGCAGCTTGCTGAAGCGCATGCTAGTGTGGCAGCCGTAGAGAGTCGTGAGACTGCCATGTCGAAAGCCCTAAAGGAGGTCAAAGATCGGCATGCCCATCAGCTGGGAGAGGCCTACCTTGTCACCAGGGCCAAGCGTAGGACGCTGGCCGCTGAAAGGCAGGATCCCTTGATCTTGGAGGGAATTCCTGTCCACCCACTGGAAAGGAGAATCGGTGTTGCAGTACCACCAGCACCTCCACCCTCGGAGGTATCAGAAGTAGAGCCCTTACTTCCTCTCACTCAGCCACTGCCCAAAGAGGAGGTAGATCCATAGCCAGGGCGGTAAAAGAATCCGCCAAGCCGGGGAATGAAGATGTGTGGTCCGACAAAGTAGATTAGTTGCCTTGGGAAGATGTACCCATAGTTAGTGGTGTTTTTCGTCGTTGTCCTCTAGTATTGTAATCTTTTCATTGTATTTTGTCCGTAGTTGTTTTGATCGTCTGGTCATAAGGAAGGTGAACGATGTGTCGACAATGGAAGAGTGAGTGCCTGTATGTTGTACCAGCATAAGGATGTTTGGAATGTGCCTTTTATTTATTTCGCTATGTTTATTGCGTCCATCTACCCTTAGGTCTCGTTAGACGTGCTTACGATTTTCAAGGGCAATGTTAAGTGGGTTACAAGAGAAGTCACTATTTAGGTGCGAGTAGACCAGCCGTGATTGGATAATGTAGGACACTGTATCGACTAATTGTGGATGTCCCAGTAGAACACTTGAATCTCTTTAAATCAAATCCGTTGTGGGATTTGAATTCCTTGTCCCTTGTTGCGAAAGGAACCCTTATTGTCTGAATCTTTCCTTGCAATACTCCTCTGATTCTGTGGTCTATGACCCCACCGCCTTCATTGCGTGTAAATTAGTAATAGTTGCTTGGTTAATAGCTTATGGTGCCACGATGAAACTGAGGGCCCCTATGGAACACCTGCCACATGGTGACGCTGCTTGGCACACATTGGTATCGAGGTTGTTGACCAAGCACCTTTACCAAGTTACACCGCCATACAGCTCTTGATACAAAATATTCTTCTTGGAAATATTCGGGTGTTCGAACGGGAAATCCACAACGGGTTGATGAAATAGTGTTCCCTCGAAGTAAACAAGAGAAGGTGGTTTTGGAGGAAGCATGTATGTCGCGATCTCAGTTCATACAAAAGGTTGGCGCATATTGTGAACACAAAAGGGAAGGAAAAGAAGAACAACAAGGAAAAGTTAGCCCTTGGGTAGTAGTGAGTGATTTGAAAAGCCTGAGTGGATGTCATGTCCCAAAGCTTGTGTCTAGCTCGACCACGCTACGCATGCCGGTCACTATTGCCGCGTGCCCTGTGGACGCCGTCAGTGTCAGGGTCCACTAGTACCCCGTTCTCGTGTAATCACGGCATTATACTGCATACACCATACTCGTGCACTGTGTGCTTCCCTTTTTCCCGGCATCCTGTTGGCTCTCAATCCTCGCCTTCATCCTCGTACTGGACCCCCCTCCTGTTTTCCTCTTTTGGGGACACGGCCACCTGCACGCCTCCCTCGTCGAGCGAACCCCTCTCCTCTCCTTTTTCCTCCCTCCACTCAAGCTCACGTAGGGTGCGCACCATGGCTGACCTCTTTCTCACCTCGTAAACCATCAGTGTCTCCCATCCACGCCGCCTCCACTCCCGGTGTGCGGTGTCCCCACCTTCGTTTGCCACTATAAGATGCCCTTGCTCTCTCCTTCGTCCTCATCCCCTCGAATCTGAAGTAGAGCTACGAGATCCAGTCGTCGTTCATGGAACAAGGGTCGCCAGTTAGAGGTGATTGTGTAATCTGAGAAGAAGGGATCTGGATTTTTGTCAAAGTAGTTCAAGTCCATCTCTGGTTAGTTTGGTCTTAGGGTTCACGATGTTTGAGTTCTCAGTCTCCTATTTCTGGATCTGTTGGACATACGCCATGTTTTGGATAATGATTTTCGTGTAGTTTCTCCATTGTCCTCATCTATCTCAACTTCTGGATTAAGCCTTGGTTGTGCTAGGTTGCTCTTAACCGTGTATCTCTAAATCCCTGTGTGGTTTAGTGTTCGACGTCATGTAACCTTCCGTGTAATTTTAGATCTACAAAGTGTAATCGCATTATCTCCTTTCTGATTCTTGTTTTGAATCTTGGGATGAGATTCTTTTAAGGGCGGAATATTGTAACACCCCTGGTGTTACGAGCTTGATTAGCACTGAGATTTAGGTCTGAGAGGGATTAGCCAAACAAGTTTTCGAGTTTTAAAATTTATAACGCATGTGAAATGATAAGCGAATCCTATGTGACTCACTTTCATGGTTGAGAAAAATCAAAATAAATAGTGTTAACTAGTGCTCTTGGGAGCTCAAAAAAATCAAATTTGACGTTAAGATAAGCTCTTTTCATTAAGTCGGCAAACACTTGAACTAATGTTAAAATACTATTTTTGGTGATTTATATTGACCAAAATAGTTAAATGGTGCTTAAATATTTTGCTCCTATGGGTTAGTATAAGGTATGGACTATTGCATGAAGTATTTGTTGGTTGAAGTTAACAAGGTTTAGACCTATTAAAAATTGCGACAAAAGAGTTAATAGTTACTTAGCCCCAACTGAAATCCTTAACTTTTCTAAGTATGGAAAAGTAGTAAGACAATGCTATTTTGATATTTAAATTCTAGTTAAAATGTTTAAACACTAGCCGCATGTTTTGGTATTGTTGATTGCATCAAAGTGAGTACATGAGCATGGTGTAGGTAGAAGTTGTGTGGGATGTCACGTTGCTCTCGTAAAAATTGCCCAAACCTCCTTAGAACGCGCTGTAACTGCGTTGTTGGCGCTCTGTTCATGAACCGGCACTCCAGCGATGAGTCCATGTTGGCATCCTTTTATCTCCCTCTATGGTTGCTCTATGGTTGTGACGATTGCTTCGCTAGATGGCTGGCAGTGTTGGCTCTGGGTCAGCGAAATTGGTTGAGTTTCAATCGTGGTAACCAACCGTCTTTACTTCGCTTAAAATTCGTGCACGACCTCACCTTGGGCTGGCTGGTCTGGTGTGCGCGGTCACCGTGCTCGAGAGTGTGGCACCGCATGGGGGTGCACGCACTGTTGCACGCGCGCACCGCGCGTGACCTTGCCGGTGGCTATCTCGTCGCCACCCGTGCTGTGCGTTGGGCTGAGTGGGCCGCGGCCACCTCGTGTCAGGCCGACCGAGTCGTGCCTTGGTTCACGTGCTTACGAGCGCTGCACCACACCGCTATGCTATGCCGATGTGCTACCACTGCGCTACGTCGGTGTAGCCGAGCATGGCCGTGCAGCGGCTATCACGTGCGTCCACTATCGCCGCGAGCATGCGCCATCTTGACTACTGAGCCGCGCGTAGGGCCGGGCTGAGGCCGCGGCCATTGTTGTTGTACATACATGGCAGCCGCCCTACCCTATGATTCAACTACCACGAGCCATGCCACCGCCGCCATGTCTACGTCAACTGACTCTAGTCATAGGGTGACGGTGATGCCTCTCTACTCGCCCTAACTCGCTAGCCGCCATGGGAGGTCCCTGCTCGAGTGGGGCCGCTCCAATTCAAAAGCATCATGCCAAATCTCTTGGTCTCGTTTTCCGTGCACGTATGCTCATACTGCTGCCATCAATCGGGGCCGCCTTGTCTTAATCCGCTCGAGCTCACTCATGTGACCTGCCAACAAACGTGCTGAGCATGGAGTCACCGCTCCTCCTTTCCTCCTAGCATCAGCGGCTTCGCCGTTCAATTCCTCGCTATAGCGGGTAGCTTAGAAAGTAGGCTAGCTGTCTCCTCCCCCTCAAGCTCGATCATGCCCTACCGACTGGCAATTTGGCCTTTTGCTCCTCGTCAGTCATGGGCGCCGCCGAATCGGTAGGTTGGGAGGTAAGGCATGTAGGAGTGGTAGCAGTTCGATTGCTCATAACCCTGAGCTCGCCTTGACTCCCTCAATCTGGTGCTCGCACCATTTTGCCAGGGCGCTTGCCAAAGTCATGGTGACACATGGGTGTTCCTCCCAGGGCACCGCCGCCCCGGCGGCACGCACGTGGCCAGACCATCGCAGCGCTCCCCTACTTCAACTGTTAGTAGGGCGTACACCATGGTGAGCCATTGATGCTTATCCACCACTTCTACTCTGTTGAGCATATGTAGGTTCGTCAGAATAGGCACGCCACCGCCGCAGATAGCCGCTCGCCACTATAGCTCACGACAGTGCGCCTCCGAGTCACTAACCGCCATCCATCCTTGTGCGTTCAGCTGTAGATGGTGGTTGACTCCTTACTCCCGTTGAAGCGAGCCTAGGCTGCTCGGCGTAGCTGCCTTATGCCGTGGGCCGCTGTGCCGGCGCACGCGGGGTTTCCAGGGATCTCCACGTGGTAAAGGCGAAAATATTCGAGGGTTTGGTTGCAAAGTTACTGATGATAGGAATAGTATGCATAGTAGTCGTATTAATCTCTGAAAGCTCGGGGTCCTTTCTATAAAATAGCCAGCGCATGCGGGCGCCCCTGGCCTTGGGCCATACTGGGCCGCCGTGATGCGCGCGCAGCCGCGCCACGCTGGGCTGTCGGGCCAGAAGGAGTTGCTGCCGGCCCTTTCCTTTTTCTAATGCATTTTCTAATTTAATTTCTAAGGTAAACTTGTAAATTCAATATAAAATTGTGTAGTTAACCAAAAATTGTGAAACTAATTTTGTTCAGTTCCTAAAATAATGATCTATCTGATAGTATATTTTGTTCACATAGTTTTATAACATTTTCAGGAGTTATCTAATTAATTTAAGATGCTTAATATTGTAAGATATAAACTTGTAGGAATTTTTGTGATAAATTGGTGATAGTGTTGGCTCTAAAACTTTCATAGTAAATTCCTCACATTATTAGGTGCTCACTATAATTTTTGTAGCTCCATAATAATTAGTTTACTAAGGTAGCTAAATGAGCCCTAGTTCAAAAATATATGTTTAATCAATAAAATGTCGAAACACCTTGGGATTTTAAAACTAGTACATTTTTCTGGAGGTGAAGCCTTACTTAATGACGTGGATACGTAGACTAGTATGTTAGTCATTTAAGCTAGCTCATTAGCTTGCGGAGCGTAATCGTATTTTTAAGAGTTGCAGTTACCGTTGATTAATTGCGTCTCAACGATGCATCCACGTATATCATAATAGGAACAGCGGTGGATCATGGAGTCGACCGAAGTAGCAGAAAAGTTGGTGCCTTGATGATCATGTCACCATGATGGAATGCTAACTTTTGGTTATATCTTACCTAGGCAAGCCCCGGTGCATAACCCCTATTATTCTGCACTTTATTTTATGCTTGTGCCTTAAGTTTTAAGGAATTAAATGAAACCACTTGCATATATATATATATATCCTTATCCTATGAGTCCTACTAGTATGTTAGGATTGTGTAGATTGCTATGCTATAGGATTTGGTTGAAGTCGAGTGATTACCTATCACTCACGAGAGATAGGAAAGATATTATTGTTGTTATTATATTACTATCACATGGAATAGATACGAATGATAATTGGAGACCGGGTAGAATGGTACTTTGGATCTGGACTTGGTTAGGTATTCGAGCGAGGCTCGGATTGCACTTGTTCCGCCTGTGTCGATTGAGGGCTGTCCGTTGCTGTGGATGGTAGTCAGGTCACAGACTTATTATCCTAAGCACATACTTGCTTATGGGAGTGGGAAGACTTGTTATGCTCTTGTCGTGGGTTCTAGCTTTTTTTGGACCGATTGATTGGAGGCGGAGAAAGGTGAAGGTCTAAGCACCATACTAAGACCGGGTCTTAAGTATGGGGGCTTGGAGTCCTAGTTTGGACAGGGACCTAGAACCCAGGATAGGAGTGGAATGGGTTGGTCTTGTTTGTGCCTGGGGTACAAACGGGGCGTGTGTTTTAGGGTACCCAGCTAGGATACATTGGTTCACGAATCGCTGTTTCTGTGAGACGGTATGACTTGGCTATGGTCTAGCACCGTAGTAAGAACTGAAACTTGAAAGGTGATAAAATGGTTCTGATTGCTCACCACCTTCTTAAAAGTAGCATAGGTGCTTACATAGAATGATTAGTTAACGAACTAATGATGACTGCTAATAAAATTGACTATAGGGATGCACGTTTAGTAATACTTCCTACTAATGCAATAACCCACAAGCTAGATAGCCTTGCATATCTTTGGAGTCTTTTATTTTCCTCCTGTCGGATAAGTCTTGCTGAGTACAATCGAGTACTCAGGGTTTTATTCCCCCTGTTGCAGGTGATCGGAGGATACTTAGAGCTGACTCTTGTTTGTGGAAATCTCCTGGTGGGCTCAGAGAGGATTCCTTTCACGCTATGACCGTAGTATTTATTTATAACCCTCACTAAAGGTTTTTATAAGAAAAGATGTAAAATCTACTAGCATCTCTTGTATAAAAATGTCCACTATGTTAATGCTCCACCATATCATTAAATTAATCATGCTTCCTCTGTAACTCTAATAACATTGTTATATTCCGTTGTTATAATCAATTGAGGTAATATTCTGGTACTATAATAAAGTGATGTTAGAAATGACTTAAGAATGTTGTAAGCTTTATTCTCTCATTTATGATCCTGATGGAAAAATATGAATTTTTGAGTTCTCTCTTGGGGTGTGCTCGATGGAACTACATAGTTTAGTGTCCTCTCTTGGGTACTTAGTGTCTAATGGAAGACAAGTACTCCTGAGAGGCATTAGATTAGGCGGTTCCGCCACAGTATGATCCTTACCAAGGCATTTCTTTTGCCTTCTTTTCATCCTATCTCTAAAAAGCTTTGAGTGAAGTTTTAGGTAGGTATGAATGAGAGGCATACTTACATCACATATATTGCTATGCCAAAAATCGGATCTAAGGAGATGTAAGTCATACACTTTGATCAAGATGTGCAAGTGTGTGGAATATAAAAGTGATTCATAATATATTTTTATACTTCTTTGATCATGACTTTCTCTCTTTTGAATAATTGTCTTAGAAGTATGGGCTCTCTCTCTCTCTCTTCAATACTTTGGAACCTTCATGTGTTCCATTCTTTTTCTTCTTTTCTTTTGCTATTTTGAGAGCTTTTATATGTCTCTCTTTTTTCAGTATAGCCCCATACTCTTTTTGGCATATGAAAACTTTGGAGAGAAAGACTCATGACAAATGAATGGAGTTTTTATTTTAGATGGATGGAAAACATGTTTTTGCGTAACTCTCAGTGTAAGAGTTAGCATTTTATTTGTGGGTGTATATGAGTCTTGATCATGGGTGCATGACTAGAATCTCTACAAGGGTCACAACAATTTGACAAAACTCAATGTTAATGTAAGTAGCATATGACTAAGGTTTGCATTTGAATCATGTCATATGGCCGTGGTAGGAATTCATAATCATTGAGGAACTTTTGATTTTAGCATTTTTAAGATGAAAACTCCGGATGTCAAGTTTCTTTTAGAATAAAGTCATAGCGGAATTCATAATGCGAAAATTTAAAATGCGGAAAATAAAAGATACTACCTACCTCTGCGGGGTCCCCCCCCCCAAGCTAGTTTGTCGCCTACGGTCCTTTCGCTGCTTTTATTATATTACAGAGGCAAAAACTCAAGGATTTTTTATTATAGTTATTTGTTATTCATACTATATTATTTTGGGTTCACCAAAAGGTTTTGACCTTGTCTCCGTTCATGACTTAACCTCATGGATTTGCTCATTTCCCTACAGGGGTTAGTCTAAATACCCAACCAAAGTCTACACTCAGCAGTTTTGATCCATTGATCAAACTGGACTTCGAGTTTTGTTTAATCAAGGTAGGCTAATTAACCTAAGCACCATGGTTAATTTAAAAAGCCTATGAAAGTATGATTGATCACAAATCATACCCAGACCAAAACATACTTGTGTAGAGCATGGATGGATAACCAAGATTCATCCCACGAAAGTGAAGGCATTGAAAGGTGAACTAGAGATTCAAAACATTTATTATAATAATAATTATTATTATTTAAAAAAAGTTGATTATGAGGCAAAATTTTGAAATTTGAATTTTAAAGCATAAATTTATTTCAAATTTTAAAATTTTAAGATAACTACCGATTTACCTTCGGCAAGGGCTCGACGTTTATAGTCTGTCGGGCAAGACTTTTCCTCCTTCATTGATCTGCAGCTGCATGAACATTTTTGAGGGACTTCTCGGGTTGCTCCGAGGTTTTCCCTGAATGATCGATAGGAATGGCGGTAGCTATTTGCGAAATTTGAGTTTCTATCATTTTGTTAAAACTTAATTGATTTTTCACTGTGGAATATAAACTTTCAATTTGAGAGTTGATGTTCTCTAACATTTTATCATTGTACATCAACTTTTTAGTAATATTTTCATTAATCTTAACTTGGCCTAAAACCATGTCTTTGAAGGAAGGTTGATTCGAATTATAATTGGAGTTGAAGTTCGAATTACCTTGCGGGCAGGATTGGTTGTTCCACCCGTTATTACCTGGTTGGCGAAACCCGTTGTTGATGAAGGCAGCTTCTTCACGGGTTTCAGGGCAATCATTCCTCGAATGGCCAATATTTCCACAGACCTCACGTCATGTGTGAGTCCATGGCTTGGACGGTGCCCATCATGGCTTCTTTATCTTGGGCCCGTTCATCCAGTCTTTTCATCAATAAATCTATTTTGCGAAAAGTATGTTCGTCTCCTTCACGGTATGTATTCCTTTTTGTGTTTTCCTTTCCTCCCCTAGCTTTGAATCGACACCATTTTATTGATGAGAGCCGTGGCTCCATCAATCATCAGGGAAAGGAAAGCGCCTCCAGCAGCAGCGTCGAGGTGGCCCCTAGACATGGGTATTAATCCATCACAAAAAAATTGGAGCACTAACCAGTTTTCAATCCCATGGTGTGGGCATGCTTGGATGTAGTCCTATAGCCTTTCCCATGCCTCGGGAATGGTCTCCATGGAGCTTTGTTGGAAGTTTGAAATTCATCCCCTCAGGGCATTGGTTTTGCCCATGGAGAAGAACTTGGCGAGGAATGCCGTGGAACATTTGTCCCATATCTTGACAGCTTCCTTTTCCTTGTAAACCCACTGCTTCGCCTTCCCTAAGAGGGAGAACGAAAACAAGCTGAACCTGATGCTCTTAGGTGCGACGTCCTTGATGACGATCGTGTCGCATGACTCGAGGAAGTGTTGGAGATGCGCGTTCGCGTCCTCACTTGGCAAACCATGGAATTGGTTTGCCTGCACCATCGTGATGAGGCCGGTGTAGAGCTCAAAGTTCCCATCCCCAACGTTGACAGCGGGCCCAACGGGCATGTTCGCAACAGTGGGGGTGGAGTAATCACGGAGGGTCTTGGCCATGATTGGAGTAGCGGATGGTGCGGGGGTGACTGGTTTGACTGTCGGAGGTGTAGCAGAAGAAGAAACGACACGAGACCGTTTCTTCCTTAGGATTGCCTCTGGATTTTCGATATAGTTTTCCGGTAGTTTATAACCGGTCATACACTATCCTGTTTTCATCCACAACAGGAGAAAACAAGCAAAGTTATCCTGCATAAACAATGGCTACCTTACATGCATATTATCATGAACGTGTCCTAATAGATTCTTTAATTAATATGCCTTTCCCGGCAATGGCGCCAGAAATGCTTGTTGGTATTTCTTAACGTCACTACTAAGTACGGGGTTTGAATCCATCCTCAGCAATTGCACTAGAAATACCTTGTTGGTACTTATTAGCAACGTAACTAATGTGTAGCCATGCTACTAAGAAATAGCCTTGATAGTTTCGTAACAATTTTAGATATTTATCCGCAAGCGCACGGAGTTATCATTGTAGCATTTCACCCGAAAATATTCTGGGTATCATTATTTATATTTTCCCAAAGAAAGGCATTTGATTAAGAGTCTAGTATGGATATGAACTTGAATAATAATGCTTGTAAGTACACCAATGCTTATAACATGGGCAAGAATAGTAATTCCAAGATAGTGGACACACACTTGGCATTCCTCAAAGGATAAAATAGAAAAGAAAGGATAAAAGAATAATCCTAAATCGAGCAGGCATTGGTCTAGTGTAGTCATACAAAGATTAGTTGATAATCATACAAATTACATAATTAGTTTTAAGGCTAAGTATGAAGCAGGTCGGGAGACCACCGAGTACTGGTCTGCCAGCAACCTCATGTGATAATTTAGACTTCTACACCCTAAATGAACATGGGGGATTACGAAGGACGGACAGGACTGTCACCACCTGCTGCCTACCCCTCAACTTGAGAGAAGGACAATGCATTCACCTATCTCTCCATACCCAAGCACCACACTTGCGTATACAAAAACTAGCCAAATCCCCTCGAGTCCCCAACCCTACGGATCAACAGGTAAAGAACTTATTGGGCACACCTGACGGCATGATGAACCGCCACCTCAACTTAGCTCTAATTCTGGTTATATAAGTTATATGATTGTTTAAGCATAAAGTTAAGTGTGCTACTCTCATGACACATAAACTCTGTACTAGTTCATATATCAAGATCATAACACAATAACTATACACTAGTTTATAAGTATGACTATAATAAAGTGAAGACATAACTTTGGAAGAACCCATATTGACATTCATACCAAGACTCTCTTCTTCCAAGGAGCCAAGCCCTCCAAGGTGGCTTTGCCTTGCTCTAATACAACTAAAAGGTAAAACTAAAGAGAGAGAGAGAGTGAGGTGTTGTTCAATGTGGTGTGTCTTTAGAGAGGGGGTACCCCTCTACTTATACAGGTGCATAGGCGGTGCTACGAGCTATAATTGGCGCGAGGACCGACTCCCACCATCTTAGCATGGCTTCATGCCATCGCCATAGTAAGGAGGGGCTGAGCAGCACCGGCAAGGCGTCGGGCACCCCTAGGGGTCAGCTGCCCCTTCACCGTGGCCTCTCGCCACTGCTTTCACCTGGCAGGTCGTGGGCTGGACTAGGATTGCTTCCCCAAGGGGTTTTGCCCAATTTGAATTGATTTGATGGGCATTTCCCTTGTTCCTTTGCGCAAATCAGCGTCAGAAAGTGCCTTTCGGTGAATTATTCCATATATTTGTGTTTGTGACCTGCAAAATAATGTTCTCCAAATACATGTGGAACTTAATTAATTGTAAATGCATATTTGATTAAGGTTGCTAATTTCTCCTCTTTTTTTGACTTATTTGGCGGTCGGATTTGATCGATAGAGACCGCCAACAACCATCAAGTGTGCATAGAGTAGCATCATCATTGGCATCACTTGTGGCATCATCATCATCCTTGTGAAGTGATCTTGTGGTATGATCATCATCATCACTTGACCATGAGGTGGAGCAATCTTCCACAATCACCAAGTTGTGGTTATGCTCAACATCCTCATGCGGCTCCTCCATAGCCTCATCATCATCATCATCATTGGAGACCGTCTCATACTTCTTGTTGAGATAACTCCAAATCTCATGGACGGTCTTCATGTTTGTGATCTCACCAAATATGCAATCATCCAAAGATCTATACATGATGTTAGTAGCTTGGATGTCGAGATCTAAGCATTTCTCTTGTGCTTGAGTTAGATTCTCTTCATCCAACACATGAGAAAAGCCTACATCCACCATCCACCACATTTGAGGGCAAATAAACTTAAAATTACATATCGTCCAATTTTTCTACCATGCAAAGTGTGTGCCATAAAAAATGTGAGGACAATCAACTTCTAGACCATAAGTCGCCATCCTCTCGGATCGGTGAAGACCACAAATGAGAGACCAAACTCTGATACCACGTGTAGGGTCGAGATGGAAGACTAGAGGGGAGTGAATAGTCCTTTCTAAAATTGATCGCACCGGCTAACCGAAACAAATGCAGAATTAAAACTATCGGACTAGCCAAGACTACACCCCTCTATCTAAGTTATCAAGCACCTTAAAAACATCCTAAACAAATAACCAAGGTGCTAGGCTAGCTAGAGTCTCCTAACCAATTCTAGGAGCAAGGTCATACAAACCTATGCCACTAGTACTTTAAGCACCGGGGAGCTCCTACACATGCTAGTAGCAAAAGCACAAAACTCCTAAGCTCACTAGCAATGCTCAATAACAAGGCAACTAATGCCAAATTAGAGAGCTCAACTTACTTAGCTACACAAACTATGCAAAGCAACTAATTTACTACAAAAGAAAACTAGCTACACAAGGGAGCTACTTCTATGCTACATAGGCAAGAAGGTAACTAGCAAGCTACACAAGCTAACTAATTGCAAGAGCAACTACATAAGCACAATGTATATAAATGTAATTACAAGCTTGTGCAAGGAGAATGCAAACCAATTGGAAGACAAGGATGACACGGTGATTTTTATCCCGAGGTTCACTTGGTTGCCACCAAGCTAGTCCCCGTTGAGACAAGCTCCAAGGTTGTCACCAGTCCTCTTGCTAGTGGTGACCCACAAGTCACACTCTCCCACGTGGAGTGCTTACCACAAGCACTAGCACTTGATACAGTCGGACCACTTGTCGCCCTTCGTGTCTCGCTCTACTAGAGTTTCTCTTCACGGCTCCTGCGGGGCGAGCACAACACCCCTCACAATTACTTCTCTAGAGCACCACACAATCTTCCTTGTGTGCTTCGACGGAGACCACCACCAAGCCATCTAGGAGGTGGCAACCTCCAAGAGTAACAAGTACCACCAGCTTGCAACTCGATCACCTAGTGCCACTCGATCACTCTCACAATGCAATCGCACTAGAATCACACTCACACTCAATCGGATGATCACTATCAAGCGTAAGTGAGTTAGAGGGCTCCCAAGCACACCTACACAAGCCACCAAGGCTTAAGGGTGCTCAGGTACCAACCCAAGGCTGAGCTCCACCTCTATTTATAGCTCCCAAGCCAAATAGAGCTGTTGAAGCCTTGGAACACTTTTCTGTGAGGGCACCAGACATGGCGGTGCCCTCCCAATGGTCAAATTTCAACGACTAGAAACTAGCTGTTGGTCACCAGACAGGGTGGCGGTGGCACCGCCCTAGGCGTGGTGGTGACCACCTAGGCCAACCCCGTGAAGACCCTGGTCTCTGAAAAAATAGGGCGTTGCACCGCCCTAGGCACGGTGGTGCCCAGGCAGTGACCAACCCCACTTTAGCTGCTCTCGGGAGAAAAGTGGCGGTGCACCGGACAACCACTGGCGGTGCCACTGCCCTCCCCACGGCGGTGTACACTAGACACGACGGTGACCACCCCACACACCACTGCTCGGGACCGAGGCCAGGTGGGCACCGCCCTAGGGGTGGCGGTGCCACCGAACAAGTAGTGGCAGTGCCCCCTAGGGCACCAGCCAACTCCTTTCTCTTAGCCTCCACCAGTCGGTCACTACCACAGGGGTGGCGGTGCACCAAACAGGGGATGGCGGTACCGCCAGGGCAGCACTCAGAGCCTAGTTTTGCCTCACCTTTCGACTTCACCTTTACAAATGTGCCAACTCCACCATGTGTTCACCAACTTGTGCATGTGTGTTAGCATTTCACAAACATTTCCTAAAGGATTAGTCACTCAATTCACCACGCCACTTGATCCTAATACATATGCAAAGTTAGATCACTCGAGTGGCACTAGATAACCGATATGCAAATAATTTTGCCCCTCTTGATAGTACGACCATCTATCCTAAACCCGGTCATAAACTTCTCTACACACCTATGACCGGTGAAATAAAATGCCCTACAAAAATACCTTTGCCTTGCGCATTCCATTCCATCTCCTCCATTGTTGATGCAACACATGTACCAACCAATTAGATGATATAATCCACTTCATATCATCACGTGACCTTGTTAGTTCATCGATCTTGACCTCACTTGCTTTTCACCGTTGCTTCACCGCCACGCGGTCCATTGCTCCAAAGCCTCTAACTTGCCCTTCACGCTTGCAACCGGTCCATCAAGCCAAGTCTTGTCTTGATCTTCTCCACCTTAGTCACATGACTCTATGTCATGTCTCATATGTAATGAGCTGCTTCATTACCTGTGTGAACCTTACAACATATCCAAACCATTTCACCTCCATGGCATAGGTTGCTCACACATGATGTACTTGTGGACTAATTACCTGTGTATCTCACTTAGACACATATTAGTCCACCTAAGATTGTCACTCAATTACCAAAACCAAACAAGAACCTTTCAGCCTCCTCTATCTTCGCCAACTATGTGCATGCTAGCAGCCATGTGCATCTTCGCGATCAGCCATGATCCCGACAACAACCTTGGCGATGATGATGCCGTTGTCTCGTATCAGCTCACCTCGACATCCTGCCTACTCCTCACCGGTGGCGACGATGCCTCGTATTTCACCCTATTGCCTACCATTTACCCCGTCATCCAGCAGGGTCTCGTATCCCCCATGTTCATCATGAGCGACTGGATGAAGCACCACCACACGCCTGCCATGTCTCTACGAATATTATGTCCCTGTCCGTGTGAGATGTGTGCAACTAACAAGCTCTTTCTCCAATATTATGTCCCTGTCCGTGTGAGATGTGTGCATTGTGCAACATTTTTTTAAAAAAAGCAACCTTTTCCATCTTCTAGAATAATCAGTGTCGTTGGATCATCACCAGCCAGTGATTGTTTGTTAGCAATGAATATTAATGTTTGTATTTTAAAAGGTATTTATAGTCCTGCCTGAACCAACCATGTCATGAACTTATAGTCTGTATAATCAGATTGACAAAAAGTGTGTAAAAACCTTTCAATCTTATGAAATGACAGAAAGTGAACAATAAAAACAGAAACTATTTGCAACCACACTAATCTACTAGAAAATGTTGTCATGTGTGACTTGAAAAAACTAGTGAATCATAGAAACCTCGAATATTTATAGCTACACTAGATTGGTCACAAATATTCTCGTGTGACTAGGAAAACTTCAATTATATACAATCTGGCATAGAATTAGGTTTATCATTGATAATACATTTGTAGAAACATCTCTATCTTCTAATAAGATATCTTTTAATTTAATTAGATATCTTTCAGTTAGGTACTCTATCCATTTTAAATTATAAGTCGTTTTGACTTTTCTAGGTGCATAGCTTTTCTCATGGCTTTTGCTCTGCACCTAGATATATAGCAAAATCTATATACAAAAAAAAAGCCAAAACGACTTATAATTTGAAATGGAGGGAGTATCTTTTGAGGGGAAAAGAATACAATCTATAATGAACAAAAATCCCATGAGTAATTAACTGAATTCATAGTATGATAATCTTCAAATTAGATATCTTTTGCTCATAACACCCTGAACCAAAAAAGAAAAAGAGAGATAAAGAGATCAATTATACTTATCTGATGCTTGCATTCTAGTGACCAAAAGGGTGAGGTAGGCTTGGCTGCTGTAATACACAGTTGCCAGGTTTTTTCTGACACCTGCACAAATTGTAAGACAGTTGTTGTGACATGGTTGCTACTTGGTAAAATTACCCTTTTTCCCCATCCATTTGTTTTCCAAAAATATAGACATCAAGAACAAAATCGAAGTAGCAGGTGAAAAGCTTCTACTGATATAATTTTAGTTTATTCAGTCAAAAAGCAACTCAACAGGATGCATAATATCAAAAGAAAACTAGTATGTCAACTAACTAAAATATCATGCGATTGATTACTGGTGGATGCTAATTTAGCATTTGCCAAGCTATCATTTTAGTTTATTCAGTCAAAAAGCAACTCAACAGGATGCATAATATCAAAAGAAACTAGTATGTCAACTAACTAAAATATCATGTGATTGATTACCGGTGGATGCTAATTTAGCATTTGCCAAGCTATCCCTGGATTACACAACATCCCTTCATGTGCCATCTTGCCAAATGCATGCATCCATCATTGCAGCTTCCAGCTAGCAAGAAGATGAGCACATCTGCCATGCTATCATCGTCACTGTTGCAATTAGACCTGTTTTTTGCACCACTAGTACTAAATGATACAGCACAAAGTAATTCAAGTGTAGAACTAACTCTTCAAATCATAAATTATTTCAAATACGAAAACCAAATACAGAAATGGCAAGTCCAATCCAATTGCAATAACTTATGGATTTGGGGTTCGGGCTGGAGACTTGGGGATGCGTTCACTATGAATCATGTCTAAGTTGTCAACATTGTTCTCATATACTTTCGTGCCACAGAGATCTTGGAACCATAAATAATAAATTAGTGCCACAGAGGTAATTTTTATCACAATTGCATCAAAAATCATCCACACCTACAACATAAATCAAGCTATGCGATACTACGGCTGAATCGGACAACACACAGAAAAGGCATTCATATATGCATAAAAAATCCAACCTAGGGGATCCGTAAACTCAACAGAAATCAAACTGTACTATTGTCCCAAATTGTTCATAGGTTCATTCACGAAGCATACTACATTTCACTATTATTCATAGGTTAAAAATGGGTAATGGGTTCTCAACAAATTCTACCTGATGCAGCTTGTTCTATAGCATGTTGGGCATTATTACTCTAATAATTTGCCATTGACCAGAAACGACATTTATTGCTCACATGTTCCTCCTGCTTATCCCTGACGAGCAATCCCTCATAAGAAGGCTGGAAACAAAGATATTACATAGGTTGGAATTAGAGCCATTAGGAAAAGACATACAAGGATACCTAAAGAAAACTCTTTATTCATAATCTCGGATTGATCCTGAAGAAGCTTGTTGAAGACCATTATTTGATTCTTAAGCATTAGCCTCGTATAGTATGCCTTGAAAAACAGAGGATTCTATTGCTCGAGTTGTCGCCAAACTGAAAAGAACAGAGAAGAAAGCACCGATTAGATAGCAACCATAAGAGATTTCTTTAAGAAAAATATTAGCCACAAAATGCAAGGATGGAGGTGAGCATTATTGGAAACTCCGAGAGAATCAGCAAAAAAAAAAATGGAACTTGATAAGTTAACTTTTCACTACCATACTATTTGTTGGTATCTTCATAGAGGTGCAATTTAGCATAAGCACAGATTCAATTTCAACGCAATAAACTGCAAAATATATTTTCAGACAAAGAGGTTTGTAGAACTAGAATGGTCCTGCCATCCATTTTGTCATTAAGGTAGGATAATGGGCCTAAAATTTTTTAGGCACTGAGGCTGACATAATTTTGTGCAGGGATGGATGCTTTTCATTATCCTAATATATAAGAATATTAAAAGGCACCAACCAAGATTTCTAGAGTACATATTTTCCATTGAGTCAGTAAATTTGGGGGAGAACACCTAAAATTTTGATACAAGGATGAAGAGAATTGTTTATTTAAAACATTGAACGGAGAGTAAAAGGCTCAGTTGTTGTAAAGCATTATATCTGTAGTGCATCATAATGCAGAATCACAGTTGTAACATTACTACAATCTTCAAATGTACTATATGCGTGCATACTTTTTTGACGAGCTAGTATTAGTACATACTTCTGAAAAGAGTATGTATACATACTACTTTACAAAAAGATTATGTGTGGTGTATATAATTTTGAGGAGTATTTGTATATCTTCTTACAAGGGAGTAAAAGTATATACTTCCTTTGCTGTGCACATATATACTCACTTTTAATTTCATGAGACTGGTCCATTTACAGAAGCAAGCATTCTCCAGTTGAATGCAGTAACTCTATCTATAATGTAGATGCAAACTGATATGCAATTCTGCGGCATCTACATGCTGACAAAAGTTATCTAAACTGAACATATATGCATTCACTACAATATAGCTTCAGCTATAAACTCTAAACTTGCTACTTCACCGTGCCATACTCATCCTCGTATATTTCGAGCCCTTCGTGAACATCATGATTCCAATCCAATCAGAAAAAATTTTGTCAAGTTATGCTATAATATGAAAAATATCAAATGATATTAATCATGAATCATGGTTATCAAGTCTAGCGACTAATCATGATTAGTCGCTATTAGTCAGGCTGATCGCTGCCATGGCGATCAACTATGCACTACGGTTAGTCATGATTAGTCGCTGTTAGTTGGGCTGATCGGTGCCAATGGCGACTAGGATCGATTAGACGATTTGATAACATTGTCTTCAATGATAAGGAGAGGAGATAAGACAAACAAGCTTCTAATGTCAGTGTTCCTAAATATCAGTATTTTTGTTATAAACACTAGGTACTTCTAGCTTCCAAGCCTTTTTTTAAAGAAAAAAGTGGACCAATTTTAGTTATGCGAGTTAAAACCAACAAATACAAGATCCAAGCTGGGTAAAGAACTAGAACACCCAAGCAAATTCGGTAATACTGGACACGTACAACTCCATATTCTCCAGAAGAGAAAGTTGGACCAAACACCACCATAGACCAACCATGCCAAAGAGGCAATCATGCTTCCCAAGAAAACAAAAACATCACTGCTTTTCCTAATAATCGGTCCCATTGCTGAGCTTCGAACGATTTCAAGATAGCTGAAATAAAAAATATTTCATTTAAATAACATTGCTGCACCTCATCAAACCGGAACACAACAGTAGTTCCATGGCCTACAATCTAGAAAACTAAGCTCAGGAATGAACTAATCCATCTCAAAATCATAATAGTAGGATGTGTTTCTCTATTATAACTGGATTGCACATTTTACTACTGCATTGTCCTACTTATGCTAGTAAAGATACAAAGAGAGTGCTAGCTTAAAATGGAATAGTTTCACTTGATCAAACTTTAGGGTGTGACTGAACTTTGAAGTGTCACTCAAAAGCAACATGAAATGCTTTGCCACCCATCGGGCAAACAAAATATCATGCTGAAAAGGAAATGGTAAGCAGAGGAAGTTTACCGTTAGGAAACTTCGGCCTCCGGACCCTAACAAGAAATTTAAAAAAAAAACATCAGAAGAAGAATAAAATATATTGCAATATAGCTTCCCGTCTGAGATTACATCCAGACAAACATTATTTATAAGCTGAGAGTTTACATGAAAGCAAATTGTCATATAAAATTTTCGTGATGACATTTGAATATTGCATTGTGTAGCAGATTAGGTCTTAGCAACAAACATTTTAGCTCTTCTGAGATAAAAAAAACTGATATATTCCTTAAGCTAAGAAGATTCAGTTCAGTTGCAGGGAACTGTGGTTAAGAAAGGTAATTTATGCTTGTTTTCTAGAAACTTGATCTAACTAGCACAAGAGGCAATACCTATCAGCTATTGCGCATAATGACACACCACACTGATTAGGTAATTTTTCAAATGTGAAAATATATGTTCTACCAAAAATAATTACTAGGAATCAAATGCACGATAGTTTCTTAGGTGAGTGTCTCCTTAGGTGTGATTCATTATTATGACCAGTTCAGCAAGCTCATAAGTACATAAGACCGCGAATAAAGTGACAAGATCAAAATAGTCTCCTTGATCTATTTCTATGCCTGTCATCATAGATTTGAAAAATGACATATTGTTCCTAAATCTATGTCAAACCAAATAAAGAAACACGTGGCTAGAGCATGATAACAAAGAAAGAATCCAGGAGCCTGACACTTGAAAAGCAAGAGCACATTTGATGCATTCTGGTTTGGCTCTAGCAAGTGTGGACTAATTAACCTGGATAACCTTCAAATCAGTTGTGCATGTTCATGGATTGGATGCCGATTCTCCCATGCCCTCCTACATGGTACTAACAATGGCAAGCAGCATGCGTGTGAGATGGTTTATACCTCAGAAAAATCAGAACAAATCCATATATGAAACGAACCTTCGGAAGGCCCGGCAACGCCCTCCGCCATCGACGAGGCCATGGGGCGTCACGGCGTTGTGCTCATGGTGACGCGCCACACTCGGAGGCACTGCCACCATGGGGATGGAGATCACAACCTGGTGGGTGCCGCCGACGTGGGAAACGGGCCAGGGGACGCCGTTGCCGAGGCCCCACGACGATATGACCACGCAGATGAAGCGGAGATGGGGCGACACCGCTGTTGGTGAAGGGGAGATGGGTCGCGGCCACTGTCGTCAGGGGGGAGCACCGTCCGCGTGGGATGGCCATGCCGTGGTCGGATGTAGGGGAGGAGCCCTGCTGCCACGGCCACCACCAGAGGGGCATGGGGAAGGCGAGTCATGATCTGATCCACCGGCGGAGGGGAAGGGACGCTGCGGCTAGGGACCGCCGTCGCAGGGGGCCGTGGAGGGCGCCGCTGCCTAGCCGAGCCGGCGGCGCTAGGAGCGCCCGTACGAGGCGCTAGATTTGCTAGGGCAGGGGAAGCTGGGCTCTAGCCCTCGGTGGGTCCGGAGGCTGGGGCACGTCGCTCGAGAATGCCAGGATGGGCGACGCGATGCGTCTGCGCCCGCACAGCGCTGGGCGGCACCGTGGCAGGGCGGGGCGCTGGGAACGCCGGCCGAGAACGCCTGGCCAGACGGCGCGCTGCTGCACGGCAGAGAAGTAGCCAGTGGCGCAACAGCGGTGGTAGGGAAAAGGGTCAGACGGGCGGTGCCGGTGGAGGGAGGGAATGAGGAGAGACGGAGACGGGGTGAGAAAATAGAAACCGCAAAGAAAACGTGGGTGGGGGGAGCTTCGGAGCGGCATCTCGAGCTCGTGAGTGGGTGGGCCAGGCCTATGAGCGATGGGAACCGGCACGGGGGAAGCGCTCGTGGTTGGCTCGGTCATTTAGACTCGGGTACTGATTATTATTCAGTACCCAGGGTAATACATAGAATAATATATATATATATATATATATGGTGTGATATATCAACGTTGATCACACTTGATGAGGGCATGGGCAATAAATTATGAAGTGTAATTATTAAAGGTTTCTCACTCATGGATAGTGTCCAATCTTTTACCCACCATTGCTCACAATTTGTATGATACGTGTTTGTAAATAAGCATAGAAGAACCTAGCTGCTTCTATGTGTGAGTTTATATTTACTTTGTGTGTGTGTGTTGATTATGATTTGTATACATTACCCGAGCAATTGTGCTACGTAGCGAGAGTAGGCTACATTCCCAGATTTACTGATGGGTCCTGGATGCATTGCATAAGTATTAAGGTCTTCTTAAATCTAGGGCGTAAAATTTTTGAGGTGTCACGTCGGGTGTTATACAGGGGTGTTTGATACTAATAAAAAAATAAATTACAGAATCCGTCAGTAATTCGCGAGACGAATTTATTAAGCCTAATTAATTTGTCATTAGCACATATGTTACTGTAGCACCACATTATCAAATCATGATCTAATTAGGCTTAAAAGATTCATCTCGTAAATTAGTCGTAAACTGTGTAATTAGTTATTTTTAGTCTATATTTAATATTCCATGCATTTGTTCAAATATTCGATGGGATAGAGAGTAAACTTTAGGGAGGAACTAAACAAGGCCTTCGGATTGATCACCAGAACAGTAACGACCATGGAAATGATTGATCCTGCTATTTGTTACAGCGTAATGATCAGCGCTATCTGTTTGGTTGTACATGCGCGCGACACCCTAACCATAATAATATTGCAGGCAGTGTAGGGTGGAGTGGAATTGGATAACGGCTAGATCGAGGGGAGCGGTAATGATTTTGCACTAGCCTAGATCCGATCCCACTGTGACCCGTCAGGGAGTGCAGAAATTACCATAGTTTCTATGGACATTAATTGTACAGTCACCTAAGTGTTTTGCTAACGTGGCAAGGTAGTTATTGAAGAGAGAGAACAAAAATCATAGAAACCAGATCTAAGTTAGAAGTGATTGATAGAGAATGAAAAGATAATATATATGATTAGATAAAAAAAATGTTCTGTAAAAACTATCCATTGAAACCATAGTTTCTATATAGAATGTCTATAGAAATTAATAGATATAAAAACTACAAGCATTGGGAGTACCTTACACAGCTTAGCTCAACCAAACATAAAACAACAGTAACCAATCATCCCATGAACTGATTACGCGGCCAACACACTAAACGAACCAAACAACACCTAACTTTGTTGACTGGTACGGAACCGATTTCCTGAGATGGTCATAATCAACTCTCAAAAGGTAGGTATAGCAATTGCATCTTTGCAATTACCTCTAGAAATTGTCAATCTTTAGCATAGGCTAAACTTAATCGTATTTGATACATCATAGTCGTGACAAACGTTGGTATATTCCACGTACTTATACGTGCAGTGCTGACATACGAGTTGTTAGTCCAGTGCTAATATCACATTGTACAATGGATCTGTTTCGAACAACTTCTCTCAACCTCGTTTTAAATTAAAGCTGGCTTTCTACCGCATCTAGCTTTCATAATTAATTTACACTGTCTACAGATCTCATTGTCATTGATCTGAACGTGATATTACTACTCATGAAGACGCTTGTACGTAATTTGTGTTCCGCGATAGAATGGATGAATGGCCATGTCATATTTTTTTTTCCTGTGTATAATTTCCTTGGAGGATAACATGTATAGTTTGCTTTTTTATTTTTGAGAAATACATGTATATAGTTTGCTGGATGTGCAAATA
The DNA here is from genome assembly GCA_904845875.1 of Miscanthus lutarioriparius. Taxonomy (NCBI): domain Eukaryota; kingdom Viridiplantae; phylum Streptophyta; class Magnoliopsida; order Poales; family Poaceae; genus Miscanthus; species Miscanthus lutarioriparius. Next base: position 64,262 of record CAJGYO010000747.1, read on the forward strand.
TGGCCCATCAGGCCTATAGAAACCAGCAGTAGCAGCCCACGAGCAAAAACCCATCGGTACTCTCTCCGTCTCTCGCTGACTCGCTCGCGGCTCGCGCACCTTGGAGCAGCGCGGGGAACAGCAGACGGAAGCGGCGGCGGGGCCGCGACGGCCGGCGGCGCAGCGGCACGGCGAAGGCAGCCTCCCCCGGTGCTCGGTCCTCCTCCTGCTCGCCCTCTCGGCCCTGCGCGCCCAGGCCTAGCGGGGCAGCGCCGCCGCGGCGGCGACCACTCGACGGCCACCCGCCGGCGCCCGGCGGTCCGGACTCCAGACATCCCATCGGCCCCCTACGGCCCTCCCACTCCCAGTCCCAGCTCGAGCTCCGGTTGAAGCAAGGTGAGCACAGTCTTGACAGTCAGATCCATTCTTTAGAGTAAGAATTGAAGATTTCTCATGTGTGTAGAGATGAAAGGTTTGAAGAACCTATGTGAGCTTTCAGTTATGCTTGTTGACATAAAAAAAACATGAACAGTTATCATGTTGTTTACAAGCTTCTTAAGTTGATGCTAATTCTTCCACTAGCCACTGCTAGTGTTGAAAGAGTGTTTTCCACGAATTATGTGAAGAACAAGTAAAGGAATAAAATGGGTGATGAATATTTGAACAACTGCTTGGTCACATTTATTTACAGGGAATTCTTCAGTCAGGTGAAAGATGATGATATCATTAATCTATTCCAAACAGGGGATTGTAGAGTTATGTTGTAGTAGATTTTGTAATCTTTCTTAATTATTAGAGACAATGGCACTATGCCACTATGTCCAGAACTTGTACTTTGCTTATTACTATTGCCGACCCCACAGCACTGCTGGCGATGTATGGCGCTTCCGACCCCACAGCTGCGGAGCGCACGGCGTTCCGGCGTGCCGAGAAGCAGTACAAGCTTTACAAGCCACTCAACCTCAAGGGCAGGTCCAGGTCAGGATCTCGATCCCACTTTCTTTCCCTTCTTGGGGTTTGGGGTTGGCATCCCCCCCCCCCCCCCCCCCACACTGCAGGAGCAAGCCGTCCGGTGGAGAGGGAGGTGGCGCTGACCTGTCGGCTGTAGTTGACTTCCACGCGCTGCTTGCTGCCGACGGGGAGCTTCCCGCAGGGATTGGTCGGCGTGACTGTGCCGGGTTCGACCGCCCTGTATTCTGCTTCTTGGACCGGCCAGGTAACTGTGATCTCCCTTCTATTCTTTATTCAGGGCTAAAATTAGATCATCCGGTTTGATTTTTTTAAACTTGCGAATCTGAACATCGCACTTCGAACAGGGAAAGTTTTGCAAACCTTGGTCCTCTCTGTGAAGTAAATGCTGTTTTAGTCCTGTGATGACACATCAGAAGTAAAGCTTAGAGCAAGGCTAATAATTCAACCCGCTGCTGGCTATATGTAAACTTATAGTCAAATCTATCGGCCCACTCATATAGTAGTTAGCTCATCTATGGCCTACTTTCTCATACAAAATTTCTTGGTTCTTGAACATAATCTGTTTCCACCTACATCCCCTTATTATACTTGCTCCTATGAGCATAGCAAATCATATCTTTTTAGCACTGTTTTACAACAAGAACGTTCCTACTCAGATTTCTGTATAAACATCAAAACATGCAAGTCATTTGTTATTTCCCATGTGGCCCACAAATCATAATGTCATTACACCAAATATGTTTCTAATATCTCAGTATTCATCTTTGTAACTCTGTAGGGTTCTATTTCATTCCTGGTGCTTTATCAACTGAGGAACAATGCTGTTGGATCATGGAAAGCTTGAAAACATTTCCACAGCCACCTAATAGGACTAATTTGACTGCAATATATGGTTCAATTTCTGACTTACTCATCGCTGCTAAAAATCAAAAGATATTGGTTGAAGCAGAAAATCCTGATATCCAAGAAAGAAATGAACAGAATAATTGTGGAGGGAAAACGGAATCCAAATACTTCAAATTTGTGGACTCAGAGAGCCAGAAAGGGGAAGAGCATAGGTCAACCGCAGCAACTACCCTTGTGAGGAAGCTCCGGTGGAGCACCCTTGGTCTGCAATTTGATTGGTCAAAGGTATGTAACCACTTGCTTCCATGGCAATGCTAACAATAAGCTCATTTATATCATATTGCTTGGATTCTGGTTTGTGGTGGTATTGATGTATTATGAATTTCCGATACATTATACTGCAATAAAAATTTTAAATATATTCAAAAGGTTCTACAATTATTTCAAAAGTGTTTGATTCAGATCAATCATATTATTGTTATGAATCTAGAATTCCATTAGAGTGTTAAGTGTATGTCAAGGCCCATGCTACAGGACCATACGGCCCATGAGGCTCTCTATATATAGTTGTCATCTCCACTAGTGGAGATCATTCTCTCAAATCCCAAGGTTAGTAACATGGTATAACAGCAAGGATTAGGGTTAGGTTAGGATTAGTTCAATCCTCCACCCACAATCCAAATCAATTCAGCAACCATTATTCACACGCATCACGCATTTGTTCTGGCTTGCAGCCCGTTGGCCAGCGTTTCTTTGTAGCCGCCTGTCACAGATCTTTGTCCGAGGGCGGTCTTTGGTGCATGGCCAGGGCCTCCAAGCTCACACAGCTTTTATCCAGGTCGCTCCCCTTTGGAGCTTAAGTCCTGGGAGTTGCTGATCGTCTTTTAGTTAGTTTGTGGTGCGTTGATGTGCTGGTCTCCTTAGGGTGTGTGTGTCCTGGTGCTTGGGTTGGGTCTCCCAGACCCGTGTATTTTTATTCTACCTGACGCGCAGTCCTGCGTGGTTTGAGAAAAAAAAAACAGATTTTGTCCGGCCACCACTAGTCGATGGTCACCGTTGCGTGGATCTCTTTGTTTCTATGATTTGGGCTGTTGGTTTTTCACATAGCACTCATGATCCTGCTCTATGTATTCACCTCTCTCCACGTGGATGTAGTTGGCTATTGATTATGGGAGATGATGTTGTACATATTTCTCATGTGAAGAAACAACTTGGTGTGCAATTATTTGGGTCCTCTCAGTTATTTCTTAGGAATTGAGTTTTTACATTCTGCAAAGGGATTTTATCTTTCTCAGTCCAAATGCATACAGGAACTTATTGCTTATTCAGCCATTACTGATTGTTAGACAGATAGCCGGCCAGGCCTTATTCGCCGTGTCTATTGGTCGAGTCTGGGCCTTGAGCCTGTATGGTTTTCTATAGATTGGTTTCTAATCTTGATAGCCAAGGATATCCAACGGTGGTGATACTTCTATAAACCAACCCTAGATGATCCTTGCCTATGTGTGTACATGTACTCCATGACTCTGTAATCTATCTGTTTTTTTACCATGCAATTCCTTTGATTTCACTGATAACTGCACGTCTGCAACACCAATAGATCTGCACTTGCAGCTTCATGCTACTGATGGTATGCCTCTTGAGGACCCTTCTTGCTATCATTATATTATGGATAGCCTTTTTTATCTCACTGTTACTAAACCTGATATGGCTCATGCTCTTCACAGCCTAAGTCAGTTTGTGAGTGCCCATACTTCTGTTCATTTTAGTCATTTGCTTCGTGTGCTGTGATTAAGGGGGACATCATCTCAGTGTTGGTTTTATGCTCGTGGTAATCCGCTTCAGCTTCATGCTTACTCGGACTCCACTTGGGTGAGTGACCCCACGGACCACCAATCTCATAGGCATAGCATTCTTCTTGGTTCTTCTCCTCTTAATGGAAGTCCAAGAAAGAAGCCACTGTATCTCGCTCTAGTACAGAGGCAAAACTTCGAGCACTTGCTACTACCATTGCAGAGATTATATGGCTTCGATGGTTGCTAGCTGATTTTAGTATTTCCTGTGGTGCCCCACACCTGAGATTGCCAATGATCCTATGAAACATGAACTTATTAAGCATATCGGTGTTGATGCCTTCTTCACCTACTCTCACTGGCATCATAATTTCTCTTCAGTATGTGTCCTCAGAGTCAGAGTTGCAAGTGGCACATTTTTTTCGCTAAAGCACAATCTCGAGAGCAGCATCCACTTCAGATCCTTTGCTTCCACCTTGAGTTAGAAGGGGCTGTTTACTGTATGTCAAGGCCCATGCTATGGGCCCATGAGGCTCTCTATATAGTTGTCATCTCCACTAATGGAGATCATTCTCTCAAATCCCCAAGGTTAGTAACATAGAGCACATAATAGAATATTACAACTGTAAGGACATTCACGTAGCAGTTGACTTAAGGAGCTATTCTGCCAGTTCATAATTGTTCAGGTGAAACTATATTTGGACACAACTGTCTATCGCAAACAATATCTCCCATTGGTCATATAACCTGTATTGAAAAAAAAACCTTGGCTGGTGGATATAACCTGTATTGTTATGACACTAGGTTAAATATTATATTCGATTCTTGCTTGACTGCACAATTTCTACAAACTGTTGCTAGAAGTAGCATATTATGTCTTCATTTTCCTTTTCCTTTTGTAAAATCCTTATGCTTTGGCAGCGCAACTATGATGTATCACTTCCACACAACAAGATTCCAGATGCTCTAGCTAGTCTTGCCAAAAAGATGGCTATTCCAGCTATGCCTTCTGGAGAAGAATTCAAGCCAGAAGCTGCTATAGTGAACTATTATGGTCCAAGTATGTATAGCTTGTCTCTTGAGATAGTGAACGCCTTAGATTGATACATTTTCTTTGGAGTTGTCTTGATGAACTGTATTCATGCTCCTTTTCATTTCTGTACTGAAATACTAACCTTTGATTGATGTAGGTGACATGCTTGGTGGCCATGTTGATGACATGGAAGCAGATTGGACAAAACCTATTGTAAGCATAAGGTATGATGGTCCAGCTTCTTACCTTTTTTCGTGATCTTTACTTCTACTAAACATAGTGTCTTACCAGTTGCCATTTATTCTTTTAGTTTGGGCTGCAAATGCATCTTTCTTCTGGGAGGAAAGATAAGAGATGAAGTTCCAACAGCAATGTTCCTGCGCAGCGGTGATATAGTTTTGATGGCTGGGGAAGCACGAGAATGCTTCCATGGTATTTTACGTTATGAAATGAAAGTTATTTGTAAATAAGATTAGAACACCATGAAACATAAAATTTCATTTCTATTTTGACCTTTGGTTACATTTCACAGGTGTACCACGGATCTTCACAGACCAACAAGAAATCTCTGCACTGATTTCACAACTATCTAGTGGAGATGACGTCTTTATCTTGGACTATATCAAGAATTCTAGGATAAATATCAACATCAGACAGGTCTACTGAAGATCAGATTGGTTGCAGACTTACACATGAAAGATTGGTGCGAACTGCTGCTTTCTTGCTGCACAGTCAGGTCCATTATCTAGTATGGCTCAAGTAGGCGCATCTGGAATAGCAACGACGGAGGATCTGAAGGGTTGGAAGGTCCTACCATAGTCATCAAACTAACCATATTTTTTTTTTGGGGTGTAAAATTTTATAACCTGGCAAAGATATCAAAACTTGTGCAGGATTGCTGATCTAGGGATTAGCCATCGCTAGCTGATTTCATGTTATGTTTTCTGATGTGAATATGCTCCTCAATTTTGCTGCTACTGTAAAGATATTTGTAGATCTGTTTGAACTTATTGCTTGATGTTTCTCTCATTTTGAGCAATCTTAGGCTTTCTCAGAGTTCATTAACTAGTATCTGTATGTTCTCTCATCTCGAGGAATCTTAGGCTCTTGGAATTTATTTGCCAGAATCTTGGCCCAAGTTATCTTGGTATCATTGGATGGATTGAGCTTTTGTTCAGTATTGCATGGCTATCCAAAGGCACTTATTTGTTTTATGAGGCTGTTTGGTTCACAGCCCACACCAGCCACTCAGTTGTGGCGTCGTCTAAGACTTGTGACGGAGAATATGGCCGGCACACCTTGGCATAAATTTCTACTCCGAAAGCGTGTGGCTGCCCCACCTGAAAGCTGAACCAAACAACTGCCTTTCCTCTGTGGCGCCGCAGCTTTGGCAGGCGAAGTATGGCGGCGAGCCAAACACCCCCTATATCTGGATGTGAAAACTAGTTCAGAGTCCATTTGCGGATTTGCGAACAACCCACCTTGCATCCATAGTGATGGGATTGGGCAGAAAGCTATGTATCATGCAAGACTAACAAGTCTAAGACGATTTATGACGAATTGTTTTATTACGTGTCATCGTCCAGTTTAAAGATTGCTAATGTGTCAGCAAATACAATAAAAACAAAGCAAGGTTATGCAGTTCTTTTTTTTCTTCAGCCTTAAACGAGACTCAATAAAGAATTCAAATAGCGAGAATGAATACTTCTAGTGTGCTTCAATATTTGTAACTCCCTAAAGGCCAAGAAAGGAGCATGCACCAGAAGTATATTTGCAAAATTCAGAATGTTTTATATCCCAGTGAACTATCTTTGCAAAATCAGTATGTTCTGCAGGGTTACTTGTAACAGCTACACTTCTCGACATGCAATTTGTATTTTCCAGAAATCAAATAGACAGGACTGCTCGCTCTTTTTAGCAATTATACAAAGGTGCACAAGCACCACATGAACAGACGAGGCAGGTACTGATCTCATCTGTTGGAATATATCACTTTTGAACAATCTTTTGGATTTGCTCTGGACTCAAGATCGATGCATTGATGTCAAAATTAGCTTCTTCCAATTCTTTGTGCAACTGCAAAAGGATTACAGGCAAGTAAACATGTAAGTCTTCTTTTTAATCTAGATTCTGGGGGAAGGGGAATGGGGATGAGGAAGATGCACATACAGTCCCAAGTATGACAGATTGGCTCTCTGGGCTATATTTCCTCATTTCAACTAGCATGTTCAGTTGCTGGAGCAATAACTCAAACCATGTAATTAGCAGCTTGATCAACAAAATAATAAATAACAGAATGTTTTAACAGGAATAATGTGGAGGTGTCTCTTCACCTGTTCTTGTATTATTTGTTGAGCATGTAGTTTTCCAGCCAATTCTCTGGGTTCAAGCTCAGCTTCATCAATAGCCATTTCTTCTCTATTAAATAAAATGACAATAAATAAACTAAATATGAGTCTTTCACCAAAGTTTACTCTAGGAATCTCTGCTGTAAATCTCTAATGTAATAAAGTAGATGTTGCCACAACATTTCCTTGTTATAACAACATTTTTCACATGGTTTTTCTTATGTATCTTGTTCTGTGCAAATGTTACTCATCTAATTGATTGCTGGTTTCCTATTAAAACAAATCAAGAAGTAACATATAACGCAAAATCATTAGTGTGTTCATGTTCATACTTATATCTAATACATAAGTATACTGATATTAGTGCTCTCTCCCTACTATTAAATGTATATGCAAACATGGAACTATAACTGGAACCAAATAAAGTACCATGAATGATTGTAACTACAAGACTGGACACGTCAACCCGAAATATACAAAATATAAAATAAAATTGCTGCTCATCAGCATTATGTTAGTGACTAAGGGAAATGCTAAGCTTTATTGACTGTAACAGTCATCGCTGCCCCCTTGTTTTCTTACAGTACACTATTTTAGACTTATTGGCACCAACATGTAAGACACTTACTTGGCAACAAATTGATAGAATTTAATCATCAAGTCCATGTCATTTTCATAAACAACGTTGACCTTTCCTAGGCATCCAATAACAAAACTTGGATCTGACATTCAGAAATAACATGTCAAGATGAAATTGTTGATTTCCACCCTAATGCAAAGATGAGTACAGTCGTTTTTAAAAACAAATCTGAAATGTGAAGGAAATAAACAATATTCTTTTGAGAAATACAATACTAGAAATCTAGATTATTTAAATTAAGCAAGCATTATATCCTTGGATCTTGACATAAACCAACTAGCAATCAAGTACTCAGCACAACTACTTGATACAAAAGCAATGACCAGCATATAAGTAGGTCAGCCTGGCATGTCAAAGTAGGCAGAGTAAAAGGATTTAATGTTCTACAACATTTATCTTAACTGAGCATGACTGCATGAATCGACAAGACTAGTGAATGTTATACCTTCATGTGCCATAGATATTTTATGAGTTAACCATGGCAAAAATAAAAATAAAAATCCTTCACCAAAATGTTAATGAAAATGGTAATATCCAATAGAGTTCCAATCCTGAAGCAACCCAATTTCTGAAGACAATCAAAATAGCAACTACGATCATATACGGTTTTTCCTTCGCCATTTGGCAGCTTCAAATAGAATGATAGATTATTTAGATTCCTGAATTTAAAAACATAGACTAACTCTTATGGTTCTATATTGCTACTGCTATTTATGGTTCTTCTAAATTACTACTGCCATGGACATGTCAATTTCAATCAAGACAAAACTGGTAAGATCTATTTAGTTGATTTAAGAAAAAAACAGGGTTATCATTAAACAACAAGTGTTCTGTCTCTTGCAATATATATAGTTGAATTTTTCTTCTATCCTTGTCTACTATAGATCAATTATTCACTTATTGTAATAAACATGCTAGTAGACTACAGATATAATCGACCCAAGGACTAAAGTTCCTGATAACCAAATAAACTGGTCCGTGAATCAATAAATCAATGGGCAACATTGAAAATATCATGACTAAGAACCAAACTGGCGGGAATGAGTGCTATTTACTAAATCACATGTATGACACGTAATGCCATAATAAACATTGTCAAAAGAAGAATACCCCAGCTAATTCCATATCTGTGAATCTACCAAATGCACATACATCAGCATATGTTACATGGTGTCACATCATGATATCAGTAGCTGTAGATATGATAACATGGCCAATAGTCCAGGGTGTTGCATTGCAGTTCTTTCTTTATACGTATAGTAAATGCATCATCGTTCTCAGTCCGATTCTTACTCATCTTCATCAAATCATTGTAAACTAGTACATGCCTAAATGCTACAGCCTACAGAAAACCTCAGAGAGACAACATGGTGTTCAAGTGGAAGGCAATTCGCGTACCTACTCCCATCTCACGAAGAATCTCCTCTTGTATTTCAGTGGTCACGGCCACAGCCTCCTACAGGGAGAACAAAGCACAAACACACTGTAACTTTCACATACATGTCCAGGCCTTCACATGCAAATTTGTGCTAAACAAACTGAATAATCGTTTCACAATTTCCCACATCGCAAGGCCCAAACTAAAATTTTGAAGTGACCCAAGGCAATCGAGCTGTATAAGTGAAACGTCAAGCTAATCAGCCAAAAGCCCAAAGATGTGGACAGGCAGAAAACCCAACTTTTCAAGAACCGCTCCCCGACGAGCCCCATCCATCCCTCACAAGTCACAGGAGACAATGAGAGCGCTAATCTAAAGAAGCGGAAATGGCGCCCGGATTGCGCGGGCATCGCACCTGCTTGTCCCTGACAGCGTCGGCAATCCGCTGCTTGACCTCTGGAACGCGGGGACAGGGAACAGAGGTTAGGGAAAACCGGATGGGGAGCGAACAGGAAATGCGGCGAAGATGGGGACCCACCGGGGAGGGAGGTGAGGAAGGAGAAGCGGGAGAAGAGGTGGAGCAGCTGCTCCCTCGTCATCATGCTCTCGCCGCCGGCCGCCGCCATGTCCGTTCCCTTCCCTTCCTGCAGTCTGTCAGTCTGTGGGGTCTGAGTCTGTGTCATCTGTGATCTGTGGTTCCGGTTCCGGTGGTGCCTGTGTTTCTTTTTTTTTTCGCCTCATTTTTTGCTGTTATATTTTTTTTTTTGAAGGAAAGCAAAAATAAATATGGGCCGTTTGTGGTCGGGTGCACATGTCGAGAACATGGGCTGTGAAGAGCTATTTTGGGCTTTCCAGGTGCATCCCAGAGGAGGAAGGGAAATGCTTACACCTGGGTGTCTGGAGGCCGGGGCGCTTGTTTAATGGACCTGCGCACCGGACCAGTTCAGGCAGCCTTCGCAACTCCTGCACCAGAGTGTTCGCAGCGACTGCCTCCACCACGCCGTCCGCCCATCGCGGTTGCTACTCCACCTCGCTGTCCGCTCATCGCGGCTGCTACTCCGCCTCGCTGCTGCCGCGCACCCATCTCGTCCCGCACGCTCCTTGCCCCCCGTCGCGTGCACCTCTGGCTCCCTCCCGTAGCGCGCCGCCCGCTGCCCCCCGTCGCTTGCGCCCCCGACAGAGCCAAGCAGGGTGCTGGTGGTGGTGCTCACAGGCGCCGCTAGTGCTGGGTGCTGGTGGTGCTCGTGCGCCGTCGCTTGCTGTCAGCTCCGACCTTGATGGCTGGAATCGACCAGCCCCGGCCTCCCCAATGTTGCACTTGCATGTTTCAAGTGTTTCAGATGTTTCATAGGTATGTTGCAAGTGTTTCATACGAACGTTGTAAAAGTAGATCGGGATGGTGCATATGTTGCAATGGTTGTACACGTATGTTGCAAGCTCCTGTTCTCAATGTCTCATTTTTTTCGACGTATGTTGCAAGTGTGTTTATCTGGATGTTGCATATGTTTTCACACATATGATGCAAGTGTTTTACGTATGTTTACAATGGTTTCAAATGTTTTTGCAAGTGTTTCATACGTATGTTTCAAATATTTCATTTGTTTTCAGACGTATATTACAACTGTTGCATCTGAATGTTTTAAATCTAGATCGGCTGTTGCATCTTTCTCCTCGCCTTTCTGCTGTCTCTCCTCGGTGTGCATAGGGAAGGAAGCAGCTTGAGGAGGGTTCCCACCGGCACTGGCGCAGGCCCCACATGCTTATGCGAAGCGGGCGAGTAAAGTAAACGTGGATAGGCGTGCAAGGGACGTGGGGACGGAGGGGGCAGCGGCATGGGCGTCCGGACGTCCGGGCGCCAGCCACCCCCAACAGGAATTGTCAAGAGGCGCCAACATTGCTCATTGCATGGGAAAAATGTAGTAGTAGTAATAAATTATTATTCCACTAAAAAGAAGTAATAAATTATTGTTTTGGACACAGGCAATTGTTGAAGAAATTCCTTTTTTTATGGAAGTGTGTTTGAAGACAAAACTACGGACCAAGGAATGTTTTTTACGTTCCTAGTACAAACCAATTCATGCACAACATGTATTTTGACCGAACCACTACGGAATCATGAAAATAATATAATATTGCAAATATTAATTAAAGTAATGCATGTTATCTTTTATTTCGTAAAAAAATAACTACCCCCTCGAGTAAAAGCAATAGTCACACTTTACTTTGCATGGTTCTCGATGCATACAATTTTTAAAAATGATTTTTTAGAATATATTCTAAACTTTTTTTAAATTCATTCGATTGTACAAGCATTATTGGATACAGATATAAACACATATAACTTACATGTTTTTAAATTAAATAATTTAAAAGTTTTTGACGTTTGTAGTTTTAAAGATTTGACCAAACCTTAGCGTTAGCATCATGTTTTTGTGAAAAGGGGTTGTATATTTTAACTAACACATACTTGAATTACGAGTAAATTTAGTACATAATATCGTATAATCAGATTATTAAAAATATGAAGACCAGTGTATTCATTCTATTGTTTCTTTACCTGAAAATATTTGTGTATGGGGAAATTTGTTATCAAAGTAAGTTTTGGTGTCGATCGAGCCCAGAAAATAAATATGAGTACATTCCAAATTGTAAGTCGTTCAATCTAGTTTTTTTAATATATATAGTTTTTATTATGTATCTAAAGATAATATATCTATATGCAAATCAAAAGCTACATATCTAAAAAAAAATTCAAAACGACTTACAATTTAGGACAGAAGGAGTACATACCAAGCACCGCAAACGACGAGCAGCGTTATATATAGGATCATGTCCATGCATGTGACCATGTCCAATCTGCTCTCAAGTCGCTTATATATACACTAGTAGAGAACAGACCTTTGATCCTCGGCTAAAATGGGCTCTAGTCCCGGAATTTTTTGCGCCCGGGACTAGAGATACCTTTAGTCCCGGTTGGTGGCTCCAACCGGGACTAAAGGTCCCCTCGCCCCAACGGCTCTCGCGCTGCAGAGAGGTGGCAGGGACCTTTAGTCCCGGTTGGAGCCACCAACCGGGACTAAAGGTATACTTTTACTCCCGGTTGGTGGCTCCAACCGGGAGTAAAGGTATACTCCTGGGGCCGTGGCTGCGCCCGGGGTTGGAAAGTTACCTTTAGTCCCGGTTGGAGCCACCAACCGGGACTAAATGTTCTCCTTTATAAATCGGGCCGCCTCCTCCTTCCTCCCCGAGCCCGAGCTCAAAGACATTTTGAAGCTCACTGCAGTAGTGTTCTTGCTTCCTCCCTTCCTCCATTGTTCCTCCATCCATTATTCGATTCCTCCATCGATTTCTTCGATTCCTCCGTCGATTCTTCAGTTGTAAAGGTTACCAATCTCATACTCTCATTTTTCACCATTGTCTTATCTCATTTTGTTCACTATATATATATATGGTTCTTTATTTTGGTTTTTTTTCATTTGTAAGCAATTTGAGCTCAAAATCACTTCAAGCTTGCATATTTACATGAAATAAGGTTAAAGTAGCTAGTTGAACTTGCGGACCGTGTTCATCTCGGCGAAAGCACGTTCTCCGCCGAAAGCGGTAACGGACGTCAAGGAGGAGCTTTGATTCTACGAGGAGAGCGGCAATGGTCGTGGAAGACCGTGTTCCCTTCCTCGTAGAATTGGAGCTCTTCCGCGGGTCAAGCACTGGTGCCGTCTGCGGAGAAATGCTCGCCGAGATGATCACGTAAGCAAGGTCAACTAGTACGGATGGTTATTTATTCACATGTCCTGATATCGTCGCAGTAGTCTGTCAATCACCGTACCCAAACGTAGTATATATATAAATATAAACTTAGAAAATAGTTAGAAAATTATAGAAAATCCATACTAGTTGAACTTGCGGACCGTGTTCATCTCGGCGAGCACGTTCTCTGCCGAGCGGTAACGGACGTCAAGGAGGAGCTTTGATTCTACGAGGGAGAGCGGCAACGGTCGTGGAAGACCGTGTTCCCTTCCTCGTAGAATTGGAGCTCTTCCGTGGCTGGCACGGTGCCGTCCGGTGGAGAAATGCTCGCCGAGATGATCATGTAAGCAAGGTCAACTAGTATGGATGGTTATTTATTCACACGTCCCGATATCGTCGTAGTAGTCTGTTATGTGTGTACATTCCCATTCTTCTGTTAATTTGCGAAAATATCATATGAATTACTTACCTGCCGCAGTAAAAGACGAGAACACAATGACCATTAAAAATATCATTGTTTAGAGATCTAGATAATTTTATAGTTTGTTAATTTTATTTGTTTATAAAAGAAGAAATTTATAGTGTATTAAAAATGAGTATAGAGAGTAGATGGCAATCTGCTTCCGGGTCCTCGGCCTCTCATGGGTTTCCAAAGCGACTTAGGCCGGGCCTTCCTCTCATTCCATGCAAGTGTCGTGATGAGATGAAGATTGTGATGGAGTACCGAGTGAAGAAGGAGGGTCCCAACAAGGATCAGATCTTCTACAAGTGTCCGGATCGCAATGTGAGTTATTTTATCGTATTTAATGATTATGGTTAGTTTATACCTATTTTCATGATGGTTGTGATTAAAGTTCTAATTTTTGTTTTAATTTCAATTGGGATGGCAAAGTGACGATGTTCAAAGCTTCTCATCGGGAGGAAGAGTATGTTGAACTCGTGCAAAAATATCTTGCACAACAAAGCAGACACTTAGTGGCTAATGAGCAAGTGATCCACCAAGAAGCCCAAAGATGTTGCACAATCGGGGATCTGTCTGCTTTAGTTGAGATTGGTCATGAAATCCTTGTGCTCCCTGAAATGTATTTTAGCTTTAGTTCTTTTAGTGGTAGTTGGGATTGTCTACATTGTAGCGATGCTTTCATAAATTTGTATCTTTTTGTGGTGGCACGCATGTTGTATAAATAATTAATTATGATCTAGGTTTTAATATGATATTTATGTCATGTAATGCGATGAGCCGTCATTGGATGTATAATGCTGATCGCCGCTCACAAGAGTTCATTGACGGCGTGCATTCTTTATTACGATGCGTATGAGACAAACAAACGCGACGGTTTCATGTGCTTGCCCATGTGCCATATGTAAGAATACGGTGGAATATCCTTGCTCAAGGACTCTTCATTCACACTTGTTCAAGTCGGGTTTCATGCCAAACTATATTTGTTGGACAAAGCACGGAGAAACCGGTGTTGTAATGGAAGAAGATGAAGAAGAACAATGGGACGACAATGATATTATTCCCGATGGTGCGTGCTTCAATGATACTGCAATGGGAGAAGTCAAGAAGAGGTAGTCGCAGAAGATGAGTGGTCGATGATCTTTGTCGGTCATTCGTGATGCACAAAGAGAATGTGAAAGTGAAAAGGAGAAGATCAAGTTCGAGCGGATGCTAGAAGATCACAAGAAATTGTTGTACCCAACTTGTGATGCAGGCGTAAAAAGTTGGGAACCACACTAGAATTGCTTTGCAATGGAAGGCAAAGAATGGTGTATCCGACAAGGGATTTGGAGAGTTACTAAAATCCAAAAGAAGATGCTTCCAAGTACAATGAATTGCCCGCCACTACCTACGAAGCAAAACAAGTTGTCTGTCCTATGGGGCTAGAAATAGAGAAGATACATGCATGTCCTAATGACTGCATCCTATACCGTGGCAAAGAGTACGAGAAATTGGATGCATGCCCGGTATGCCATGCGTCGCGGTATAAGATCAGGCGAGATGACCCTGGTGATGTTGAGGGCGAACGTCCACGTAAGAAAATCCCTGCCAAGGTTATGTGGTATGCTCCTATAATACCACGCTTGAAACGTCTGTTCAGAAACAAAGAACATGCAAAATTGTTACGATGGCACAAAGAAGACCGTAAGGTAGACAATATGTTGAGACACCCTGCTGATGGGTCCCAGTGGAGAGCAATCGACGAGAGAATTCCGGAGTTTGCAAATGACGCAAGAAACTTAAGGTTTGCTTTAAGTACAGATGGTATCAATTCTTTTGGAGAGCAGAACAGTAGTCATAGCACTTGGCCTGTTACTCTAAGTATCTACAACATTCCTCCTTGGTTATGCATGAAGCGGAAGTTCATTATGATGCCTGTGCTCATCCAAGGCCCGAAGCAACCTGGCAATGACTTCGATGTGTAACCGAGACCACTTATTGATGAACTTCTATTTTGTGGAATAAAGAAGGTGTACGTGTGTGGGATGAGTACAAACAAGGAACACTTTGATCTGCGAGCATTGTTGTTCGTAACAATCAATGATTGGCCTGCTCTAAGTAATCTTTCAGGACAGTCAAACAAGGGATATAATGCATGCACACACTGCTTCGGTGATATTAGAGGTGTATTCTTGAAAAAATGTCGAAAGGTCGTGGTACCTTGGCCATCGTCGATTTCTTCCCGCAAATCACCCGTAAGAAAGAAAGGTAAGCATTTTAAAGGGAAATCAGACCACCTGACCAAGCCTCGCAACCGAACCGGTGAGGATGTACTCGATATGGTCAATGATGTGAAAGTCGTCTTTGGAAAAGGACATGGAAGCCAACCTATTCCGAAAGACGCTACCGGTCACGCACCCATGTGGAAGAAAAAGTCCATATTTTGGGACCTACCCTATTGGCAAGTCCCGGAGGTCCGTAGCTCCGATCGACGTGATGCACTGACGAAGAATCTTTGTGTGAACTCGCTAGGCTTTATGGGTGTGTATGGAAAGCCTAAGGACACATTTGAAGCACGACAGGACCTGCGTTGTTTGAGAGAAAGAGACAACCTACATCCAGAGAAGACAGATGATGGACGCCATTACTTACGTCCTGCTAGCTACACTCTAAGCAAAGAGGAGAAGGAAATCATGTTTGAATGCTTAAACAACATCAAGGTACCATCTGGATTCTCCTCGAATATAAAGGGTATTATAAATGTGCCGGAGAAGAAATTCAGTAACTTAAAGTCCCATGACTATCACGTTCTCATGACTTAATTACTTCCAGCTTGCATTAAGAGGAATTCTACCTCCAAATGTACGTCTAGCCACCGTAAAAGCTATGTGCATTCCTCAATGCAATTTCTCGAAGGCAATTGATCCAACTGATCTAGCTAAACTACTGTAATGATGTGGTTCAATGTCAAATCGCCTTTGAGTTAGTGTTCCTCCTTCCTTCTTTGATATTATGACACACCTCCTAGTTCACCTAGTCAAGGAGATTTTCACTCTCGGTCCTGTGTTCCTACACAACATGTTCCCCTTAGAGAGATTCATGGGAGTCCTAAAGAAATATGTTCACAACCGTGTTTCGCTTGAAGGAAGCATCGCCAAGGGCTATGGGAATGTAAGAGGTCATTGAGTTCTGTGGTTGACTTTATTCCGACCTTGACTCTCGATTGGTGTTCTGAATCGAGACATGAGGGGAGACTAAGCGGAAAGGGGACACTAGGGAGGAAAACATATATTGGTACGGATGATGATTATTTCAATAAAGCGACTACTACAGTTCTCTGTAACTCCTCTTTGGTAGATCCGTATATTGAGACACACAAGGATCTCTTACGATCCGAAGTTTTCTGGGAAGACTGAAGCTTGGATTACGATAAGCACATGGAAACTTTCGGCGGTTGGTTGCGAAAAAATGTCAAGGTGATGAGAGCATCCATGAGCAAATCAGTATTTATTGGCTATGCAACCATCATGGCATATCGTCACATACAAAGGGTGCGAGATAAATGGGAACATATTCTACACAAAGAGCCCAAGATAAAAGGAGTACCAACCAAAGCAAGTGGTGTCCGCATAGATGCCCACAGACCGAATGGGAATAAGCGAGACATATTATGGACGATAGATGAAATATGGGAACTAGAATATGCACCTACTTTGAAGATCCCATTGTTCAAGTGCCAATGGGTCAAGGTGACCGGAGGCGGAGTAATGATGAGACAACGAGTATGGAATGACAACAAAGAGACCTTAGTAATATTGGGTACAAAGATTAACCATTCGTCCTTGCCAAGGATGTGAATCGGTGTTCTATGTCAATGATATGTCTACCAAACCAAAAAGAGGGAAAAATGATAATGACTCAACCAAAGAGCCAAAGCGCCACATAGTTCTTTCAGGAAAAGAGTCATCGTGGGAATTGAGGACAAGTCGGACATGTCGGGAAGAATATGAAAAGGATGACCGAATTCCGCCCTTCAAAGTGAACAAAGACCCTAGCATCTTGGTAAATGATGAGGACACTCCATGGTTACGGGCGATCATAACCAAGGGACATACATAAAGAAGAAGTTCACTTCTTTGTGCCCACTTGATGATATAGTGATTTAATATAGTGTGTGTTTGAGATATTATGTAATAATTGTGAATTCAGATGTTTATTATGTCATGTTTTAAATTAAATCAATGTTTGATTTGGTGGGATTTCTCTCTCAAAAAGGTAAATTATTAGGATCTTGAGTGATGAAAAATTAAAATATTAACGTTAAAATGATATGAAAACAAATTTCTGTCCAAAACCAATAATTTTAATAATTTTAATTAAACACTACATTTTTGCATTAACGAAATAATAAATATTAGTTCCATTATGTTTTATAATTCTAACAAAAAATAAAAAAAAGTTAGGTTATCGATTTTTCCTATGTGCAATAAACAAAAATAAAATTCATATTTTTAACAAAATAATTTTATGCCTTTTATTTAATTTACTATGTATTTAATAAAACTATTGCATTTCTATTGTATGTAACAAGACTATTGCTTAAAAGCAGTGGAACGAAAAGCTGCAGCCACCTTTACTCCGGGTGGGAAGCCCACCCGGGAGTAAAGGTGGGCTTTATTCATGTTCCGCTCAAAAAATCCTATTTCTCGGTGCGTGTTACCAACCGGGAGTAAAGTATCTTTACTCCCGGTTGGTAACACGCACCGAGTAAGGTACTTTACTCCCGGTTGGTGCTGACCACGGGAGTAAAGGGTTTTACTCCCCGGTTGGTGGATGGCAGGGAGTAATTCTCTCTGCTATATAACCTCCGGCCTTTGGCAGATCGATCCGCTCGTCTTCTTCCTCGTCGAACACCGCCGCGCCTCTCTTCCTCGGCCAAGCGTCCGTTCGGCGCCTTCCGTGACACCGGCGTCGCCGTCTTCTTCCTCGTGCGGCCTCCACCTGCTGCCCGTGCCCCTCCTCCGCTTGCCCGTGGCCTCCACCGCGCCTCCTCCGCGCCCGACTGACGCCGCCCTCCACGCGTTGCCCGTGGCCCTCCACCGTGCCCTCCTCGCGCTTGCCCGTGGCCTCCACCGCGCCCTCCTCCGCCTCGACACGCCCTCCACTGCGCGTTGCCCCACTGCAAGGCCGCCCGAGGCCCTCCAAGAGGGTACACTGCCGATATTTGGAACTCTAAATGATTTTAAATAAAAACATATCTTAAGGCAAGTTTTGAATATTTGGAACTCTAAATGACAAGTATAATTAAGGATCACCAATAAAATTACTTTAGAAATTAATTGGATCGATATAAATCCATGGCTTGTATAATAAACACGCTATATATTATTAAGGAAACAACGCTACTTAACCATCCGCTTGTTGTTAAGATATGTTTGTTAATAAACACGCTATATATTATTCGGAAACAACGCTACATTAATAGAAGAATTTTTCTATCTTCATAGATCAATGTTTGTTAACGAAATTTTATCCAAATATATTCATGTAGGGTCTTTTTTTTGAAGGATTTGTTGTAGGATATATAATGGTCAAATAGGAACTCAATTTTGATACCCAGTTTGTAAACTAAGCGCTTTTTTAGTTTATCAAAAATATCACATGTTTCTTCATTTGTGAACTTTGAATATATGAGATATAATATATTAATGTTGCTAAAGTAATATGAGCATTACATATTTTTTCCGGGAAGACTATCTTCAAACTTTATATCATAGCATCAGAGATCGCCTGTAAAAGAAGAAAATAAATTCTTATCATTTCGGAAATAGTAATGGTTATATGAGCAATAAGACACATATACTTACATTTCATAATGACTTATACTTATATTATTAACATAGAATTTTCTCATATGATGAATGACTACATGGTTGATCACATGGTACATAGGATCACAACATCACGCACCGACACCGCCCCGGCCCGCCTCACGTCGTCGTCGTCGTCGTTGCCAAGACGCCGCCCGCCTCACGTCATCGTTGCCAAGACACACCGCCACCGCTACCGACACGATATATATCGTCATTTGTATTCATATGCATTTCGTCCATGCGTTTATGTATATCTGGTGAGCACCGCCGCCCTCGTTCACCCATGTGTACAGACATATATACGGCGGAGTGGAGCACCGCCACTCTTGTCACACCGCCTTTTCGTGCCTAATTCGCCCTAGTACCGACGTAGTTCGTCCTAGTGTGGCGAATTGCGTCCGTGATCGAGGGGCAAGATTTAATAATGCATATTGTTTGTAGATTTTACGCATGTAATAAGCAAAGATTTGACGTACTATATATTGGTTTTGTTTTTTGAAGCTAGATGGCCGACCCGAGAAATATGGATGAGGAGGAGTTGATGATGAATTTGATCAACACTGGCACTCAAGTTGCCGGCGATGATGGTGCTAAAAATAACATGCAAGAGGATGTAGATGACGGGAGTCAGTACTTAGCTCTTGAACAAAATGAGCAACAACATATTGGCCAAGTATATATTTTTTATTATTAGCTATATATATATATTATCATATGTCCTATGTGTGCTCATGACATTAAAAATAATGTTTATGTTTTGTAGCCCTCTGGATCGACATCAACAACTACAACGAAGAGTAAAAATGTTCGAGGTCCCAAAAAGCCATTGGAGGGTCGCTTCATCATCTCAGAGTTCAATGTGGATACAGGAGAACCGGGGGGGCCGAATAAAATGAAATTTGTGCACCACTGTGGTTACCTTGTACGGGACCGACTCCCGATTAGTACCCGTGAATGGAAGAAGAAGACCAATGCTCCTCATATCAGTTTTGTCTCCGATCGTGACAAGGCGTTAATTTGGAATGATGTCTTGGTACATTTCACGCTCCAAACAGATGATTATGATGATATAATAGATGGTGATGAATTGAAGGAGCGAGTTAGGGATTGGGCAATGAAGAAGATGGCCACCCGTTTCGGACTTGGAAGAAACACCTATACACGACGTATGTCAAGAAGAACATAGCACCAGATTTTACTGTCCCAAGGCCGATCTCAAAGCAGAGGCCCTATTGGGATGAGTTTGTACAGTACAAGACTTCGGAAGAGGGTGTGAGTCGGGTGATAAAGAACCAACATAATGCCCAACAGAAGACATACCACCATACCTTGGGATCAGGTGGCTACCCGACTGCCATTAAGAAGTGGAACAAAATGGAAGCAGACCTTCTTGCCAAGGGTATCAGACCAGAATCACTCGAGTGGGGAGAGCGTGCAAAGAATTGGTTTTTCGCTCATGGGGAACAATAGACCAGGAGATGGGAAGTGCGTTTATGCTAAGGCGCAAGAAGCAGCAGAAAAAGATTGCTTTATGCTCAGAGAGCTACTGCTAGTGGTGCGTTCAGCCCAACAGAGAGAAGGATGAGCTGACATACGCCATCGGGACTATTGAACATGGTGGCGAACTAGAGGCAAAGGAAGTGTCTCGTGGGAGCATGGATTCCTCAGATGCAGACCTTCCTACTGAAGTCGCCAGAGAAAGAAAGAAGGAAGAAGAGCACACCGGCTCCAGAGGTTGGAGGAAGCGGTGCGTGAAGCACGTGAGCGGAAAAAAAAACCTTGAAGCGAGAATGCGGGGAGGAAATCAAAAGGCAAGTGCAAATAGCGGTGAGTGCAAGCAAGGTGCATCGAGCCAGGAATCAACATTAGCCAATCTGTTGGGTTGAAAAGCATTGCGCTTCCACGGAGATACCAAATCAAGGGGACACAGACTGCGCTTCCTCGTGGATGACGCCATGAACCTTGTACAACGTGTGAGCTACACATTCGAAGGAGAATTCCACAATCAAGGTGGCTATCGGTCTTGTTAATCCTATCGACCGAACCAAGACACCAAGGATTCATGGGAATATAATCCAAGAAGGATATGCCAACCATCTCGGTAGATAAAGCTGAAAAAGGTTTTAGTGATTTGCCTCTTGACATTCCTGGAGGTGATGGCGAGAAGACTCTAGGAGAAGCGGAGAAGACATTCATTCTATGGGCATAAGCGCTACATCATCATTCCAGGGATGTCGGCTCCACCTCCTCCTGAACTACCTCACCATAGGTATGTGCGGATGAAAACACTACATCATTAATTTGTATTGGCTTAAATAATTAACAATCTGCTCATAATAATATGTCATTCCTTTTTTTGTAGCAGATCCTCCCCCAATCTAAATCCAATTGTTCAATCGCCAGATCATCATAGTGCTCTGTACGATGACATTGTGTTGGAAGACGAGGCTGCATCCACACCCTCTCCAAGGAGGTCTCCAACGCCGCAGCCGCCACCTCCAAGGAGGTCTCCAACGCCGCTGCCAACACCTCCAAGGAGGTCTCCAACGCCGCTGCCAACACCTCCAAGGAGGTCTCCAACGCCTCCCCCGCCCCCGCCTACCAAGAAGCCTAGCAAGAGGTCAGCCCCTCAAACGAAGAACCAGTCCCCGTCTGCAAAGAAAGCCACCGTGAAACCAAGGGTTATTCCCAAAATAATATCTGAAGAGAAGGAAGAAGGAACTGATGCATATAAAAAAGACATGTCTAGATTCTATGACAAACTTAAAATGAATCAAGAAGCAAGGAGAAACCCAGAGAAACCGTACTTCTTCGTAGCTCCGGATATTTTAAGAAAAAAGGTGATTTCTTACCAGCATCAACAGCGGGAATCTCGTAAGCCGTCCAAATCAACGTTATCAGACTATGACCGCACTCTCACCAAGTCAATTGAGGCGCACGTAAAAAAGCGGGCGAGGAAAGGAGTTGCCCAACTCGGACAACAAGCGCACCAATCAATCCCCCGCTAGTTGTTGGTAATGAATATGGTTCAATTTAGGATTAATGCATCAGCAAACATACCTCCGGGATGTCGATTTGGATCACCTTGGTGAATTTCTTGATGAGACCGGTCTCGACCTTTACCGGATGTTTGGTGATGGAAACATTGAGAGTGCGGCAAGGAGGTTGATATTTGGAAGAAAAAAATTTGTACTAGGCGAGTCTATACAACCCTCAAGCCTTATCGATCCGGGGACGCAAATGTACACGCTAAACAAGTGGTACATGCAAAGGCGTCTACCAATGGAGACTTCTGCGTTGGTGTCGTAATTAGAGACGAACATTGGTTCCGTGGCGATGATGTTATGTATGTTGACTTTGCGTAATTTCATCAACTATGCCACTGACCTCTCGGACAAAGTTATCATTAGTCTGCTATTGCTCGTAAGTAATAATTCTTTCGATCTATTATTAAACTCATCATATGTGTGTATATGCATATAAATTATCCTAACAAGTACTATATATATGCAGATTTACAATGTGAGAGCTCGTAAAGGAAGGTACGCAATGAAATTGGTTTTGTTGATCCCCATATAGTATTCAAAGACCCAATTACTCCAATGACTAATTGGAAGTCCGAGTCGAGAGTAACCTCATGAACTTCTTAGTGAACCAACGCCACAAGAAGGATATACTCTTTCCCTATAACTTCAAGTGAGTGTTAATCATGTCGATCATAGCCTTAATGGCTCATATGTTGATTCTAGTTAATTAATGAGTGTTATGCGTTATATCCTATAAACACATGCAGCAATCACTGGATATTGATGGACATCGATCTGGTGAAAAGTCACTTGATAATCTATGACTCGATGAGAAAACCACAACAAGACTACCAAGATATGATAGATATTATCCGAGGTAATTTCGAGATCTCTAGCAACTATATATACACACAAACATGATGATTAACTATATCGATGACGTGGCAAATTTTTTATTAAGTGTTTGGAAAACCTTTATTGAGAAGCAACACATGGAAAATGCAAAGCGCCATCGAATGTAATCCCTTTGAAAGTAAGTCCCTGAATCGCATCATCTTTATTAATTCAACATATAGCTTTCACCGGATCACCAGATTGGATGACAAATCTTTTTCTCGTAAAGTGGTGTCTAAGGCAGGAACAGGGGAACAACTACTGTGGTTACTATGTTTGCAAGTTTATCAAGGTGCTCTCCCAAAGAACTCCTACAGAGAGACTCAAAGTACGTTAAAATACACTATATATTCATTTAATTATTATTATTGATTGTGTTACTATGTCTTTATATATATATATATGTACATATATTAATTTATTTTCCTTTAATTCAAACCTCAGAGACTCGATGGTTGGAGGAAAAGGTCATACGGCAAGACCAAATCAAAGCAATTCAAGAGTCTATAGCGGATTTTTTAATGAGCAGGTCATCGATTCCAAAGGCGTAGTTCTACTTCGACCCAACAACGCCATTGAAGCCAAGCTAGAGGATGAGAAGAAACTTGTTATGTCACAACAACTATAATGCAATCTTTTGTAATATATGCACATGAAATAATATAATGTAAAATACACATATGCATGCATGCATGTAAATATATATATGATGCATGCATGCATGCATATATATATATATATATATATATATTTCTATGATTGAATTGTGTGATTTAATACGCTCATTGTGCTTGACCGAAACATACTATATGCTGCGATAAATGTATAATTAGCAGCGCACAATACGACTTCGAAAACCTATTTTGAAAAGAAAACAAAAAATGAAAAGAAAAGAAAAAAAAAAAACCTTTAGTCCCGGTTCGTATTACCAACCGGGACTAAAGGTGCCGGCCATCGTGGCATGTCAGGAGGCACCTTTAGTCCCGGTTGGTGTTACCCACCGGGACTAAAGGTCCTCCTTTAGTCCCGGTTCCTGACCCGGGACTAAAGGACCCCCCCTTTAGTCCCGGATGCTTGCTCCCGGGTGGGGAACCGGGACTAGAGGGGGTTCCCCACCGGGAGTAAAGCTCGGTTCTGTACTAGTGATAGCTAACATTTTAAGAATGTTTCCCATATCTTCCATGACTCATTAACAAAATAATATGCTCTGTCCTGTCTGTCCATGCTCAGGATAGTTACACAATGCGTAGTGTATCTATCTAATTTAACAATGAATATTGTACATCAGTATCAAGTGGAATATTATAATGCATGGCTAAGCGAGAAGCTCTCTGAAGCTACGTACGTACCCGGCCAAGCAAGTCACTCACTGCAGCTGCAGGTTGTCCCAATCAGATGAGCATGAGCGTGAGAAGAACGCGGATCGTCGGAGGAACAAAACCAAATCGTACATATCTAATCTCCGGCCGGCAAGATCTTTGACTCGCGCGTAGCGTGCAAAAGCGACAGGCTCGCCTGCAGGGGCCTTCAGTATAATTTTCATTATTATCGCATTGATTATATTCGAGCTTCATCAGGCAGCTACCAGCTAGCGCCGCCACTAATGCCATCAATTGTGGATTAATTTGTGGTGCTAATTGAATGACGATAAGGCCTCGTTCAATCGCCACTAGCTAGTGGATTAAGTAAGTTGTTGTGTGATGGTGGTGATCAATCGATTGATGCTGCACTAAACTTACAAGTCAAGAAACCAACTGCTCCAAAGCAGTTCAATTTACCAGCTGGGGTCAGCTCATCAGCACTCAGCTCCGGTAAATTGCTGCAGTGGAGAAAGCGAGATGTATATATCTTGTTTGCTATTTCCTCGGTTGTAGGTTATATAGTCTGCTTTAGCTTTGTTTGTCTTAAGTAAACTTGTCTAATGATTTTTAACCAAGTCTATAAAAAAAATATCGACATCTACAGATTTATAAAAAAAATACACTATCTATACATATTTTATGAAAACTTTAATAAAAGTAATTTGATATCGTAGATATTCATACATTTTTCTATAAATTTAATGATCAAATTTAACAAAATTTAACTTAGGATAGGATAAGACTTTTGTTTTGGGTCTTTTACCGTTCTTTTCCTACTTGGTTTTATTATTAGTGAGGTTTCCCAATAGTGAGAAACCCTTCGTTCCCTGAAAAAACGTCTGTGGTGTATAAAGACAACCCAGCTGAAAAATATGAATAAATCATCCGGATATCAACCGTACATGTACATATATAGTGGGGATATATGATAAAGACACAGGATTCCAAGCCACCAAACATAAACTACAAATATCCAGATTCTTGCTTTGTCTAATTAATTTGTGACACTTGAGCAGATATGAATACAAAACTAGATAGATAGATCTTTCGTTTCACGTAAGATAAAGTAAGAAAAGTAAGAAGAGTAAACAAGAAGTTTTTCTTGTAATTGTCAACATTTTTACCATGGACCTCCGAACCGGCATGGTTGACGAAATATGCTATGTGCATAATTTATTGAGCAATGGCATCACTGTGATGACTATACCTGCACAAAGCAGCTTTCACCACATCAAAATAATAACTAGCTAGTAGCTATCTATCACGTCCAGTGATGTGACTCGCTTGACTACTGAAGCCAATGAACTATTTACCTTAATACACATGCTATGCTACGACCCTTACTAAATGTGAAAATATATATGGAGCTGTTTGGTTCCCTCGCCAGATAATGTGTTGCCTCGCTGAGTCAAGATACACTGTTTTATTTGGATGTATTGCCTAATAACAACCTTAGTCTCGTGCATGCGAGTTTTGTCTTTGCTAGCCCAAGAGAGCTGAATTGGTTCTCTAGGCTAGACACGTTTCTCGTGCTCCATGCCAGCCAGACAAGGGTAGGCTATAGGTGAATCATGATGAGAAACCAAGCGCGCCACGGTTACGTATCGTCGATCCAGTAACACGACTTTGCTGAAGTTCCCAAACATGGGAACCAAACAAACAAGTTACTGCAAAGACTACCTAGCCACCGGTTTACTACGGAGACTCCCCAGTAGTAGCAGGTGCTAATTTGTTATTATTTTTGAATCTATATATGTTATGGTTCTACCAAAAAATATTTTTTAGAGAAGTCTTTTTTTAGAGATGGCTCAATCATTTTCTAGAGACAGTATTTCCAAGCGCCTCTAGAGATGTCCTCTATGAGGCGGTTAGTACACATAAATCCCTCTAGAAATGGGATTCTAGAGACAGTTGAAGGGGGCGAATTTTTAGAGGTGGTTGCAAACTTCACTTCTAGAAATTAATTTCCAAAGGTGGCTAGCAATATGGTTCAAATAGGCGCAACACCAAAAAATTATAACTTTTTCACTTCTACAGAAAATTTAACCAAGGCGGGCAAAAACAATTAACCGAGGTGGGCATCCCATAAACCTCCGCAAAAAGGTCACAGTCAGTCCAGCCTTAACGGAGGCGGTTGGTCACCCGCCTCGGTTAATCAAATAAAAAAACAAAAAAAATGTAAACTCATGGACAAGCCGAGCGAGCCCAACCACAAGCCCTCCGAGCCCATCCACGGGCCGCCACCGCCGTAGCTGTTCGCCGGTGACAGCATCCCTGCCGGACCATCGGGATCCGGCCGCCCAACGCTGGTCTGGTCGCCTGCTGCCGAATTTGGCCTCCGCTCGCCGGGATCCGGTCGCCCGCCGTCGAGATCCGGCCGCACGCCGTCGGATCCGGCTTCCGGCCACCAGATCTACGAGCAAAGGAGGGGAGGGGAGGAGCGCCGCCGGATCCGGCCTCCCCCACCGTCGGAGTTGATGCCCGTGACGCCGATGAGGCCTCCCCCACCGTGGATCTGCAAGGGAGAGAGGGTGAGGGACGGATCCACCATGGATCTAAGAGAGAGAGAGAGGAGGGCATACCTCTTCCGCTGGAAGCCGAGGCGCGCAGGTCGTCGGTGGCCGCGAACTCCGTCGCAGTGGAGACGACGGCACAGTAGGACGGGGTGAGGGATGGATGGCACCACCGCCGTGGGGAGAGCGATGGATGGCACAGTAGGACGGGGTGAGGGATGGATGGCACAGTAGGACGGGGTGAGGGATGGATCACAGTTTAACCTTTTTTCATTTGAAATCGTTTAGGGGCTCAAATATTAATTGTAATACTTGCTAAAGTAAATACAAAAAGGATAATATCATTCACTGGGTCACAAATAAGTTTGTGGTGGAGTTGTAAGGAAAGAACACATGAGGCTTGAGATTCTGAGTTTGATCCTCGGACCACATATGTACCAAAATCGCATGTCATGACTTGTGGAAACAAAGTTCTCAGTTTTTTTGCTTGATTTATGAATTCTATAAAAAAATCTTTGTCGGTGCGAAAAGTGACCAACAAGTAAATATTTGTAGTTTTACCGTGTGTTGTAATTGGATGTGGCCTAGCACGCAATGACACAGGATTTATACTGGTTCAGGCAACGTGCCCTACGTCCAGTTTCAGTCGGTCGGTGACTTTATTCCTGAGCCCAGGTGCTCAAAGTTTGTTGTGGGGTTACAAACGAGTAGGAATGAGAAGGGGGTGTTAAAGGCCCGGTCGGACTCTGAACCGAATGGCCGAAAGTGACAAGTACTCTAATGTGCGCTAAGTTTTGGAGCGTATGCTCTGTGTAGCTGTCGAGTTCTAGGGCTATTGAGCGGTTTGAGTTCTCAGGTCGTCGAGTCCTTAAGTCATCTAGCCTCTTTTTTCTTTTGAGAGCCAGCCCGCTTTTTGGAGAGAGCTCATCCCCTTTTATAGTTGAAGGGGATGGCCTTACAAGTTAGAGAGAAAGAGAGAGAGTGTATACGTGTGCTACCTAGTCTTGTGGCCCACGCTATCGGGTACGAGATGGTTGTCGGCGCCCACAATACTGTTTATGTTCGGACACATCTGGCAGGCTCTACCATATTCGCCTGGTACGACAAACGTCGACGCCTACAATACTGTTTGTGCTCTGACGCGTCTAAAAGGTTGTATAGTGCCCATCTGGCATGGCCTAGTGGCACAGTCCTACAGGAGGGCGGGGCAAGGTAGGGTATGGTTCTCGGTATTATGGTTGACTTAAGCGCCTTACTTTATCTACTCCGCATGATCCCCAGGCCCTCATCGAGCGGGTGTCCCCGGTCGGTCGTTCCTAGTCGACCCCGACCGTGTCGGTCGGGAAAGGGCAGTAAGCAGAGGTCCGGTGTTTCCTCGGTCGAAGAAAGAGGTCGGAGTCGGACCACGGTTCCACCTTGGTCAGGCCCTTTGGTTAGGGACCGGATTGTTGTCCCGGCCTGTCATTATGTATCTAGGCTAGCCCAGGCGCGTGTTGTCACTGCGTCGCCTGCTGGGTCGGGTTTTGCAGGGAAGCGGGTCCATTTGGGACCCTAGGTTTATGAACCCGATAGGAGCCCCCGAGCCCCTTTGGGACTTCTGTGAAGTCGTAAAGGGGCTGTTTACACTCATTTCACGAGCGCACCCGGTGGGTGTAAGGTTGTGGGTCATCCTCGGATGAGACGAAGTGCAAACCCAAGTGTCAGGCGCGGCCGAGGGATCGGGCGAGACGGAGCGCAAACCCAAGGGTCAGCCCGCTGCCGAAGGATCGGGCGAGGCAGAGCGTGAACCCAAGGGTCAGCCCACTGCAGAAGGGTCGGGCGAGGTGGAGCACAAACCCAAGGGTCAGTCCGCTACCGAAGGGTTGGGCGAGGCAGAGCGCGAACCCAAGGGTCGGGCGAGGCGGAGCTTGTGGCCGAGGGGTTAGGCGAGACGGAGCACAAACCCAAGGGCCAGCCTGCTGCCAAAGGGTCAGGCGAGGCGAAGCGCGAACCCAAGGGTTCGCCCGCTGCTGAAGGGTCGGGCAAGGCGTAGCATGAACCCAAGGGTCAGGCGAGATGGAGTGCAAACCCAAGGGTCAGCCCACTACCGAAGGGTCGGACGAGACATAGCACGAAACCAAGGGTCGGACGAGACGGAGCGTGAACCCAAGGGTCCGCCCACGGCCGATAGGTCGGGCGAGACAAAGCGTGAACCCAAGGGTTAGCCTGAGGCTGAGGGGTCTAGGAGAGAGGAGGGGAGAGCGAGGGAGAGGAAAATTCGTAGATTCGATCGCAAATCCAAGGTGCGATGTCGAACTGTAGGCCTTCCAATGTGGATGAGGAGGTGCTGGCCACCTTCGCCAAGAAGGGGCTGATCCTGTCGAAGGAGGTGGCGCATTGCAGGGCTCCTGTGTCCGGGGAGGTTGTTTCGCAACCCCGGGATGACAAGGCCATCTCCTTCCTTGCCTTCCATGAGCGCGGGCTCGGGTATCCCACGCACTAGTTCTTGCACAGGCTCAATGAGTAGGGCCTAGAGTTGCAGCACCTCAACTCAACTGGGGTACTACACATCACTGGCTTTGTCACCGTCTGCGAGGACTTCCTTGGGATGGAGCCGCATGTGGACCTCTTCCGATGGATTTTTAGTGGGCAAGCCCTGTTTGAGGGGAAGCCGCCTAGAATCGCACCGGTTGGAGGGTTTGCCTGCAAAAGAGGCCGAAGCTATTGGTCCCCTACCCTACGTACTCCCCCTATGACTCCAACCGAGGGTGGCACGATGAGTGGTTTTACATTAGGAACCTGGCAGAGGCGCCATTCCCGACGTTCACCGGGGACAGGCCGGAGAGGAGGGAAAGCTGGTCATGGGGTCCCGTCGACCGGCAGAACAAGTTGGAAATTATCGAGATGGAGCTTCAGAGGCTCGTGTGGCATGGCCTCGACGGGTTGCAGGTCTTCCATACCTTCTTTCGCCGTCAGGTCACCCCATTGGCGGAGAGAACGTGGCCGATGTGGGAATACTCTGGCCCGATGGATCCCGACCACGCATCGCCGGAGGAGTTGCCAAAGGATGAAGACTGGAGTCATCTCGATCGAGGGTTGTAGTTGAGGGATGAAGAATCCCTCGAAGGGATGCCCAGTCCACTTCATGCCGCGAAGCTATCCAATTTGGTATGCTTTTTCCCATGACCTTTTCCTTCTTGTTTTGATGTTTCGATTGATTTCGAGTTGCCCATTTCAAAGGGACTCACGGGCTATAAATCCTGGCCGCATCTTCTGAGAGGGCCAGAAGGCACGGCTTGGCAAGCTTCCCAGAGGGAGGCCACGCTTGCCAAGAAGAAGAAGAAAACCAAGAAGGCCTGGAGGAGGTTCAATAAGGAGAAGGAGATCAACCGGTAGGTCTAGGGGGGCAAGAGCCAGAGTGACATGGAGGCAGAGCTCGAGTCGGAGGAACCCATGGAGATGGGTGATGACTTGAGTGCCTTGGAGGACGACTTGAGCCCACGGCCACATCCGTCGATAGCGGGCGTTATACGGAGATGCGTGGCAATGTTCCTAAGTCAAGGAAGCGCACCATGAGCGAAGACACCACCCTCGAATGAGAGGCGAAGTGGGTGCGGTCACCGCGCCCTTCGGAGGCATCATTGGCTTCACGCCCCCCTGCTCCAAGTGTGGCAGAGCACGCTGGTCAGTCGGGGGGGACGTGATGGTTCCCTTCCATCTTTGGGGTCGACGCGTGTGCGCGACGCCTAATGGGAAGATGCCCCCTAGTTGCTCTGGTGGTTTCGCTACGAGCTAGCGGTCATGGCCTTCCGCGGGCCGATCGGGGACCGACCGGGTTGGCTCCTCCCTCAGTTGATGCGAGGAGGCATGGGTCATGACCCCTGAGCGATCCTCGTCTGGTTGGCTCATCGTCGGCCGGTCGGGGCTTTAGGGTTCTGCCACTCTCATCTAGGTATGTATCCATGTTCCCTTTTGTTCTCATAGTTGAGTTTTTGAGTGTGACTAACCTGCGCTTGTTTGATAGCAGCTAGGGGCTAGCAGGACTAGGGATCTCCTCACCACCCATGCAAGAAGAGTGGAGACCCAGTCTATAGCAGGTCGCGATGAGCGGTGGGGGAAGCAGGTTCGCGGCGGCGCGACCTTCCTTAACGGGGGTTGCGTTCTCCTAGCCTATCGTGAGCACGGCGGCAGCGACAGCGGTGGTGATGGCGGCGATCCCCGTGGTAACTATGGAGGTTAGGTTGGAGGTGACCCTTGTAGTCCCTCCCCCGATGGTTGTGGAGGAGGAAAGGAGGGAAATTGGGCTCCCTGTCTCGCCCGGTGGAGGAGCGCATGGTTCACCCGCCTGGTCAGAGCTGGAGGGGTCCAGAGGAACCATGGCCAGGGCGAAGGTAGTGTAGCCGCCAGTGAGCCATGGAGTCCTAGCGGTGGACATCACCTTCTCCAGTAAGGGAGACACTGGGGTGGAGACGCCAGCCATCCCGCCGTCCTGGGAGTTGTTGATGATCTGGTCGTCGCATGATACTACGATGGAGGGATCTTCTAGCGGGTCGGGGGTGACCCAAGAGCTGGTGTGGCCTTGCCTCGGCGAGCCGGGAAAGGCCCAGTTCATCCTTCATGACGAGGAGGAGGTGAAGCTCTGGCACCTGCTTAGGGAGAGAGGACTGTTGATGGAGTCCGATCTCGCCCTTACCAAGGCAAAGCTCAAGGAGGCCTTGGAGAGGGTTGAGTTCATCCATCATGCCATGATAGTCGACCCGCCACATGTTGTAGAGGTAAGTTTTCTACACTCTTGGTGTTGTCTTTGATTCCTGGGCTTTTAAATGGTTGTCTCAGCACGTCTGCTTCTTATCTTGCAGGACCTGGAGATGATGTTGATCCGTAAGTCTCAATTTCTTTGGGAGGAGCACAGTGGGATGGAGCAACAAGCGGTGGCATCATGGCGGGTCGACAAGCTCAAGCATCAGCAGGAGTCCACCAGTCATGAGTCTCAAGACCGGGCGTCCAAGGTGACGAGAGCACATGCGACGGAGCTATGTGCGTTCGAGCGGGCGACTGCTGCCGAGCAAGAACTTGACACGGTGAAGGCCCACTTGGCGGAGACCAAGGCGGCGCTCTAGAAGTCCTTGGAGTTTCTAGAGGCGGAGTGGAAGGCCTAGTCGGACGCTGAGCAAGAAGTGGTCGTGCTCCGGGGGCAGATGCTCGGGGCAGAGGAGTCGAATGCTTGACTGCTCGAGAGGGTGACACAGCAAGAGGAAGGGCTCTCCATTCTCGAAAGCACCTGCCTTGGTATGTATCTGTTTCGACCTCAGTTGATGCCTTGATTTTTCCTTTCCTTTGCTTCTGAATTTGTCATTTGTTCCCAGAACTTGGTGGAAAGATCGGCTCTTTGGAGCAAGAGCTAGAGACGGTCAAAGCGGTGGTTGGTCGGGGCACAGAGGCGCTAGCCCAGTCCCTTGAGGAGCGACGTGCTCTCGAGGGAGAGCTTGACTAGATTCTCAACATCGCGCAGGTGGTCATCTCTAAGGTGTTTGGGTCAGGACCAAGCACTAGTACGCCCGTCGTCCAGTTGGCGGAGGTCCCAAATGAAGTTCGAGTGCTCATCTTCAACGGCATGTTCTATGGGATGTCGAGGGTGCTGACCTTGCTGGCGA
This sequence comes from Miscanthus lutarioriparius, assembly GCA_904845875.1. Taxonomy (NCBI): domain Eukaryota; kingdom Viridiplantae; phylum Streptophyta; class Magnoliopsida; order Poales; family Poaceae; genus Miscanthus; species Miscanthus lutarioriparius. The sequence goes on from CAJGYO010000747.1 coordinate 96,740, forward strand.
CCCATCACCCCGATCTAGACTTCATGGCCATCTATAGAGGATACGCCGACGGGTGGAGCGCAGATGAAATCCTTGCGCTGGGGGAGAGTTTGGTGCCACATGCATAGATGGTCACTGAGCAGGTCACCACGCAGTGGGTGATGGAGGCTCGCCATTCGACCGTGGCTGAAGACGTGTGCTAGGAAGATGTCGTCCAGCCTCTAGAGGGAGCAGAGACTGAGTCGGAGGCGAGCGTCGTCCCACCCCCAATAGAGCCGAACGTCCTCCTGACCGGAAGCGGGCTGCCTTCGTCCTCGTCAACCGTACCATCAGCCGATGCCAGCGGGGGGCCATAATAGAGTTAGAGTAAAAATAGTTAGTTCATGTAAAAGATGAGTTCATGGGGGAGCCCCCGAATGAATAGTTTTACATTCATGAATATTTTGAGTATGTTTTGTGATGAAATTACTCATGATGGGAAGCTTGTCCCATCTACCCTTGTTTTTATCCTTGCGTAATTTTGTCTTTTGTCCTTTCCCTTTCGTACCTACCCATTGACCCATAGGCTGCAACCTTAAGAACCCGGGTGTGGCCCGCAAGGCTCAGCTGCTCATAACCGTAGGTCATGGCAGGGTGTGATCGGTTGGGATGTTAAAGCGCAAGTTATGTAGGATAATCAAAGGAACATAATGCCCTTTCGTTTGGGCGACGCCCTTTCGTTTGGGCGAAAAGTATTACTATATGATAGTAAAAAAAGGAGGGTGGTATTGCACCCCCGTGGAGCCCCCGAGTGACCCAGGCCAAGAGTGCTCGAGGCTGGGTGCTATAGGAGCAAACGTTGAATGGAAATAAGCAGAAAGACCGAGCTTTAGGGAAAGAAATGACGTAACTGTTCGATGTTCCATGTGTTGGTGAGAACATTGCCGTTGTCGTCTTTCAGCCGGTAGGCGCCCGGTCGGATCACCTCAGCCACCGCGTATGGTCCTTCCCATGGTGGAGAGAGCTTATGTTTATCCTTGGTTGACACGGTACTCCTGAGTATGGGATCGCCAACCTCGAGGATCCTCCTCCTTATTTTTCTTTCATGGTACCTGCAGAGAGTTTGCTGGTAATGAACAGAGTGGATGACGGTTGTCTCACGAGCCTCCTCGAGCAGGTCGATCGCATCCTGCTGAGCCTCCGTGGCTCGGTCTTGGTCGAAGGCCTTTACTCTTGGGGCGTCGTGATCGAGGTCGGAGGGCAACACTGCTTTAGCTTCGTAAGCCAGGAAGAAAGGGGTGAACCCCATGGATTGGTTTGGGTCGTTCTTAGGCTCTAGAGGATCACTGGGACCTCTACAACCCATCGCTCGGCATACTTTTTGAGTCGGTCAAAGATGCGGGACTTGAGTCCTTGGAGAACCATACCATTGGCCCGCTTGACCTGACCATTAGTACACGGGTGTTCGACTGAGGCCCAATCGATCCCGATGACGTATCTATCACAGAATTCCAGGAACTTCTTCCCAGTGAAGTTTGTTCCGTGGTCGGTGATGATACAGTTTGGAACACCAAACCGATAGATGATGTCGAGGAAGAACTTGACCGCCTCTTTTGAGCGGATATTGGTGATGGGCTTCTCCTCTATCCACTTGGTGAACTTGTCCACCGCCACAAGTAGGTGAGTGAAGCCACCCAGGGCCTTTTTGAGGGGTCCGACCATGTCGAGGCCCCAGACCGTGAATGGCCAGGTGATGAGGATGGTCTAAAATTCCTGCGCTGGTAGATGAGTCTACCGAGCGTAGAACAGGCATCCTTCACACCTGCGAACCACCTCCTCTGCGTCTCGCAGCACACTAGGCTAGTAAAAACCTTGGCGAAAGGCTTTCCCGACCAGCGACCTTGGGGCCATGTGATGTCCATAGATTCTGGCATGGACTTCGAGGAGGAGTTTTTTCCCCTAGTTGGTCGGGATGCACTTCATGAGTACTCTCGATGGACTTCGCTTGTAAAGTTCATTACTAATGGTAATGAATGTCTTGGCGCGTCGAGCGATTCATCGCGCTTTAGTCTTTTCTGGTGGGAGAACCTCCTCAATGAGGTAGGTGAGCAGCAGTACTCTCCAATCGAATGGATCGAGTGCCATCATGACGATGTCGGCGGGCGACGTTGCCATGGAGGCACCAATATTGGAGCCCCCGAGCACTTGGTCGGGGTCAGGGCATGTCAGGGGGTCTGTGTCCCCTCCAGAACGCGGGCAGATGGCTCATGGAGATCGTTGATGAAGACCCCATCTGGAGACGGAACCCGTATCTCAGCCAATTTTGCAAGGAAGTTGGGGGCATCGTTGTCCTTTTGGGGGACATGATGGAGTTTGATCCCACAGAACTTGTCCTCGAGCTTGCGCACCTCCTGGCAGTATGCCACCATGAGAGGGCTCTTGCAAGAGGACTCCTTCATGACCTGGTTGATGACCAACTCTGAGTTGCCGTGGACGTACAGCCGCATGGTGCCAAGCTCGATGGAGATGCACAGTCGGTTGATGGGGGCTTCGTACTTCGCGGCATTGTTCAAGGCTGAAAAATGGAGACAAATCGCATAGCGGAGCCTGCTCCCATCTGGGGAGATCGGAACCACTCTAGCCCCCGAGCCAAGAGCCATGACTGACCCGTCGAAGTACATCATCCAGTACTCGTGGGTGACATCTAGGGTCAGGAGCTAGACTTCCGTCCATTCGGCGATGAAGTTGACAAAGGCCTGAGACTTAATACGGTGCAGGGGATATATCTAATGTTGTGGCCCATGAGCTCGAGAGCCCATTTGGAGAATCGTCCCGCGGCATCATGGCTGCGGACGATGTCTCCCAGCGGGTACGAAGTGACGACGATGACCTCGTGATCGGTGAAGTAGTGCAGGAGCTTCTGGGTTGCCATCAAAACGGCGTATAGAAGCTTCTGGACCTAGGGGTAGCGAACCTTGGCATCGGTGAGTACCTCACTGACAAAGTACACCGGTCGTTGGACCTTTAGGGGGTGTCCCGTCTCCTCCCTCTCGACGATGAGGACAGCGCTTACAACATGGTTGCTTGCCGCGATGTAGAGGAGGAGGGATTCTCCTTGTTCGGGAGCCACGAGGATTGGGACTGATGTCAGTGATGCTTTGAGGCTTTCCAAAGCCTGCTGTGCTTCTTCTGTCCAGATGAATGCGTCTGTCTTCTTGAGAAGTTTGTAGAGAGGCATCCCTCGTTCGCATAGTCGGGAGATGAACCAGCTCAGGGCAGCCAAATAGCCGGTGAGCCTCTATATGCCCTTGACGTTGCGTATAGGGCCCATGTTGCAGATGGCCATGATTTTTTTGGGGTTGGCTTCGATGCCGCGCTCGGACATGATGTATCCGAGCAGCTTCCCCTTCGAAACCCTGAAAACACATTTTTGGGATTCAATTTAACGTTGAACCTTCAGAGGTTCGTGAATGTGGCGGCCAAGTTTGCGATCAGGTCGCTAGCTTGAGACGTTTTCACCACTATATCATCAACATGGACGGTGATTGTTGGTTTTGGCCACGGTGATTGTTGGTTTTGGCCACTGGACTTGGTTAGGTTGGTCGGGCGGGTCGATTTGGTCGGTGAAGCATCGCTGTATGCATCGTTGATAGGTGGTGCCAGCGTTCTTTAGACCGAAAGGCATGGTTACATAGCAGTACGAACCATATGGGGTGATGAATGAAGTCGTGACCTAGTCGGACTCTTTCATCATGATCTAGTGGTAGCCTGAGTAGGCATCCAGAAAGGAGAGGATTTCACATCCTGAGGTGGAGTCTACTATCCGGTCTATGCGTGGCAAAGGAAAATGGTCCTTCGGACATGCCTTGTGGAGGCCAGTATAATCAACTCACATTCTCCATTTCCCATTCTTCTTTTTCACAAGAACATGATTAGCTAGCCAGTCAGAGTGGTATACCTCTTTGATGAATTTGGCTGCTAGGAGTTTGGCGATCTCCTCGCCTATGGCCCTGCGCCTCTCATCATTAAAGCAACGCAGGCGTTGCTTGGCGGGCTTTGAGCCCGGGACAATGCGTAGTGCATGCTCGGCGACCTCCCTTGGTATGCCTGGCATGTCAAAAGGTTTCCACACGAAGACATCGAGATTGGCGCGTAAGAAGTCAGCGAGCTCGCTTTCCTATTTGGCCAGGAGCTTGGTCCCAATCCACACTGTCTTGGTCGGGTCGGTGGGGTCGATCTCCAGTGCCTTGGTTTCCTCGGTCAGATGGAAGGCACTTGAGGAGGTTGGCTCATTGTAGTCGGGGACTGTTGGAGTTGCTGAATTCTCGAGCTCTGGGAGCTCGGCGGAATTGATGATGGCTGTGGCAAGTTCGTAATGCTCGCGGTTGCACGTGTAGGCATACGAAAAGGTGCTCCCATGGTGATGACGCCATTCGGTCCTGGCATCTTTAGCTTGAGGTAGGTGTAGTTGGGGATCGCCATGAACTTAGTGTAGCATGGCTGCCCCAAAATGGCGTGGTAGGACCCCAGAAAGTCCACTACCTCGAAGGTTAGGACCTCCGAGCGGAAGTTGGCATGGTCGCCAAACATGACAGGCAGGTCGATCTGCTCGAGTGGGTATGCCTACGTCCCTGGGATTATGTCGTGGAAGGGAGAGCTCACTGAGCGGAGCTCCGACTGGGGGATGCGCCTGGCGTCGAGGGTGTCGACGTAGAGAATGTTGAGGTCGCTGCCTCCATCCATCAGCACCTTGGTGAGGCGCTTCTTGTGGACGATGGGATCGATGATGAGTGGGTAGCGACCCAGTCGGGCAACATGGGAAGGATGGTCTCTCTGATCAAAAGTGATCGGGGAGTTCGACCAGCTAAGGAAAGAGGGGATGGCCGACTCGGCGGCGCATGCCTCTCTGTAGCGTACCTTGTGCTAGCGCTTGGAGTGGATGGTGTTGGATCCCCCAAAGATCATGAGGCATTCCTCGGGGGCGAGGAAGCCATCTTCATTCTTCCCGCCGTACCTCCTTTCTTGGCCGCCTCCTCCTTGCCTTTCCCTTCCTTTGGCTTGGCGGCTTGTCGCAGGAAGTGCTTGAGGAGCTCATAGTCCTTGTAAAGGTGTTTAATGGGATAGGCGTGGTTGATACATGGACTCTCCATGAGCTTGTCAAAGTGGTTGGGCTGGCCCTGCTGGGGCCGCTTGCCCGCTCGGTCAGCCACAGCGACCAAAGCTGGGTTGGCCGGTCGACGCCAATCCTTCTTGTTCTTCTTGCCCATTTGTGTGGAGGGGCCCTCGCCTTGGTCCTCGCACTTGGACTTGCCCCTGTCTCAACCGTCGCTAAAGACCGCCCGACCGCCTCCTCACCGGAGGCGTGGTTCGTGGTGATGTCAAGTACTGGATGATGAAGTAGTCATCATCCACTCCTCTAGCTCGACAGGTGAGCTGTAAGTCTTTTTTTCCATATACCAGGGTTTGTCTCCCTGGTGTATTTAGCAACGTTGGTGGGCGGTCGGAAGCGTTGTGGGAACGACGCTTTTTGTATGCGACAACCAAAGGCCCATGGCCCCAGGCCATTCGGGCTGGGGCTTCGGTTGTTTGGTCGGCCACCATGCCTGGGGTGTGTGTCCCCGCACTCCTCAATGGTCAGGCCGAGGCCCGCGTTGACCGCTCTCGCCACCACTCGATGGACGTCATCATCGTGCCGGGCGTGGCACCGATTGTTGATGACGCTGCGAGCATCACGGTTTGGCCCCAGCCATTCGTGCATAGGTGATCGTTGTGGAGCGAGCACCAGGTTAGAACACGATACAACTGCGGCTTCCTGCCCCACGCTCGGCAACAGCAGTGGTGACTGGACGGAGTGATTCAACTGGTGCGGCCCCAGTCCTTCGGTTGGGCAAGAGGCCACTAGCCAATGTCGCGATGTAGAGCTCTCTGCCTATTGAACGGTGGCTGTCTCCCCTAGCGCCCGGAGGTTCCGGTGGATTGCATGTTCCTAGGGTCAGCAGGCTCGAGGAGGCCGCGCAGAAGCATCGCCGCAGCATTGATGTTTGGGCCAGCCAGAGCGAACTTAGGGGTTCGTTCCCTCTGTCCAGGATGTTACACTGGACCTGATGGGCGCGACCCTGAGTGCCACTCACTGGGTTACGCGCACGTGGCGCAGCGTGCTGCGCTGAGCGCGCCAGCGCAGGTGGCGGCTGGCTCTGTCGCCTTTGTCGTAACTCCTCGCCGTGCTCCTGCGCATGCACCAGGGCCTTCGCACGGGGGTCCAGAGGGGTGTGGGTCTGCATAGACTCTACTACCACTGGTGGCTGTCCCTGGACGTCCACCATAGCGCACTCCCGGGATAGAGGGTGGCCAGGTGCCACGACGTCGCCGGTGCTGGAGCCGTCACTTTCGACCTCGTCATCGACGAGGTCGTGAAAAGAGGCAGGAGCGTAGCCCACCATCCCCGCGAACTCAGATGCCAGAGGGGGCCGGCCGCCGGCCACCCAATAATGGAGGTAGGCAACTGGCCCGCCCGTCTCCGAGGTAGTTTGGGAAATGCCTCGGTTAAGTTTTTGTGTAGTAGTGTTTCCAAAATCAAGTCATATGAAGAAAAAGTTTATTATATAAAAGTTAAACTTGGTAGTTGTTGATGCAAAAGTGAATCTGCAAACACAAAGGGCTAATACCCGAATCGATATCCAAAGCGTGCCAGTCGATTTGACCTATTAATCGACAAGGATGAAGATACGAGCACTTTGGTCCTGACAACAGCGATACGCCCGGAAGTCACGGCCAAGAGGTACTCACGCGGAACTCAAGAATCGCCGAAGGTTGCACTGAAACGATGCAACTCGCCGAATCAATGAGAACTCGTAAAAAGGAAAAATATGCAAATTGACGAAGTCGCTGAAAAGTAAGTAGATGCAAATAGGAGTAAAAATTGGTTTTTGATATTGAATTATTTTTTATTACATTGCCCCTCAATCTATATTTATACCCTGATCTAAAGAGACAAAACCAAATACGACTAGGACACCAAGTCCATATCTAAGGAAACACGTGACTCTTACATGAATCATACTCTAACCAATATAGAAAAGGAAATCAACTCCTATCTATTTCCCTGTCCGCCTCGATTACGATGGAATTCTCACCGACCTCCTTTCCATCGGCATACTTCCTGTTTCATCGGCAGTAGTTTTCAAGCCTTCCTTCATCGGCATCGACACTAATATCTCCAACCTTATCGGCAACACCCGAGTCTAAATCAACCTTTCCATCGATCACCACCATTCATCGGCAACCATCTTTACAAGCTGATTTTCACGGCTGTCAGCGTATACAGTAACTCTCCTCCTGCCGATTAGCCCACTCTGATCATTTTGACACGTGCAAAAAACGGTGTCAACACATGCCTCCCAATTTCGGAGTATAAAACCATTAATGCTCCGAAATTTACTCCAGATAACGTTTGTCTTCGCCCAATTACCGTAACTCATCCTCCAAGCCAAAACTTGATCTGTTATCAAATCTAATCAAATCTAGTCCTGATTCACACACCTCAGTAAATATCGCACAATTTCCAACCACTCTTGCCCTAATTATGGTTAAGATACCAAAACAATAATCCATCGGTAAGATCCTAACATAATAATGCCACCATTTTCAGAATTAAAATATCCTGTACCGAGATCTCTTCCAAGTCATGATTACTTGCCATCAAATCATCTGTACAATCCCTTGATTATCGTGCGAACAGTTACCATATCCATCTGAACCACCTCGACCCACATGCGCACGGCATAGAGATAAGTCCAGAATACCCCTACTCCAAGCGGCTTATAAATAGATTTCTCCGGAACGCTCGTCTTCTACCCTCAGACTCCAACCTTTAGCATTCTCTCTTTCCGACGGCGACTCCGACGAACAACTGCGCGACCTCAACCAACAAGAACTTTTCTCCAGCGTCAACCTCGAGTCTCCAGCTCATGCCCCCATCTACCTCAAGATAATGGCAATCAACTTCGACGTCCCTGCGGTTCGTTCCACTTCCGTTACTTTTTACCTCGATTCCTCTGGTCTTGGTGAGTTTATACAGTTGGTAATTTTTTCTCTTTTTCTTTGTTCTTCGGATCCTCTAAACTTAGGAACTTCGCAACAAATTAGTTGTTCCAACCGATCAGCCGCATTTCCAATGCCTAGGACCAATGGGCAACCCAGATCCAACTGATCTGATTAATGCAGAGGTTAACAGAATCCCTTTTAGAGGCCAAAATTTCTCTCTGAATTTATGGAAAGATACATTCCGATCTTGGCCCAAAACCACCAAAGGGTGGAAAGATTGGTACTTGAGGGTCAACAGGTCGATGCAAGTACATTGGGCAGAACGGAAGGTAGACCAATGCATTAGGCTATCCATTGCCGATATGCAAAAGAACGAGTCAATGATGATTGCAGCTGCTTACTTCTGGTCAGACACAACAAATACTTTTATGTTTGGACATGGCCCAGCTACCCCCACACTTGCTGATGTCTACATGCTCATCGGCTTGGACATTTCAACTGCCGATGAAGGCTCCATCTATGGCAGAAAATCTGAACATAGGGTGAATACCCGCAACATCGGCGGTTGGACGGGATATATTCAAGAATGCCAGAGGACCGGGACAGTTAACCAGAGGGAACATGCCACATTCTTGAATATGTGGTTAGAAAAATTTATCCTCTCTGGTCGATCAGTAGGACCAACCAACGCCTTCCTCCCCGCGGCTGAACTCTTGGCCAATGGTGTAAGGTTTCCTCTTGGCCGATACCTTCTGAGCTCCACTTATCATCTTCTTCATCAAGTGTCTCAGAAACTTTTGCTTGGTGAACCCATCGGCAATTTAGGAGGCCCGTGGTGGTTTATCAACATGTGGTTGAATGCCCATATGCAAAAACGTCTGCAATGAGACTTCTTTGCCCAACAATTCCCACGAGAAATTGTTGAAGACCACGTGCTTGGGGATGAGGAATCGGCAACACGCTCACCCCTCAATTTTGGTGAAGCCATAATTGTCCTCCCTGGAACAGAGGCCAATGAAGACTAGATCGGCAGATTCTTCCAAAACTTCTACAATGGTCTTTCTCGTGATCATAGGGCCTAGGTACCTTATATTGACGAAGAAAACAGATTCCCCCTTCTCTTCAACTTTGCCGATGACACTCTGAATCAAGATAATGAACTCATGATGGCCATCATTACTCCCAGGGCAATCCCAGTAAACACATTCGGTAGCGGGAAAAACACCAATATCACGTATGAATTTTACAATCCATCGGCAGTATCCCGTCAATTGGCTTTTGGGCAACTACCAATCAAACTTTGTTTTGCCGATGTGATCAAACCCAGAGAAACAATCACCTACGGAACAGATTGGAGCAGGGTAGTGCTACTCTCCCCCGATGCCGATACTACAGATGTCGATATATCCATCTGGACGCCAACATCTTTCATCATCGAATCATATAAGCAATGGTGGCGAGAGTGGAGGGAACAACTATTTGCAATATCTCGCTCACACATATCGGCACATGATCGACCACGAATACACTATTCCCGATGATGCGAAGAAGTTTCTTTTAACTCCCTTCGCTTTTTCCTTTCATATATCGGTAACTAACTTTTCGTGATAAAGTTAACAACCCAAAGCACCATCTATGAGCAAAAGTGGAAACCCTTCGATCTTTGGCCTGCTTCCCGATATCACCGATCGGCTACTAACGCCCCCACCTTAGCTGCTTTGACTCACCGTAAGACCCGTGCCAAGACCATCACTTCCAAGTCCAAATTGGCTACTGCTTAGGGCCACTCCATTGGTTGCTTTGCTACAACCTCGATCAAGGCATTCAAGGTAACAACCCTATTTATTTCTACTCATGCCGATCACAAATCTGTATTAACATTAATCATCGGTGTAAGAGCATTTCTTTGGATCGTCATCGTCAATTCCTCCGACATCAGCACCACTACCTCCGACAAACCTTCAGAGGTATTCCTTTGATTTTACATTTTATCTATTAAATATCATACCTTACACTTGTTTTGCAAGCAACAAATGGGTACATCGGCAAGCGTATCGGATGTTCAAGCTCCACAACCAACAAGTGCCGATGCCCCCCACCAACCGCTGTCTTTGAGGCCCAAGCAAAGTGCAAAGCCTTAACAGATGCCGAGGCACGTACCAAAACGCATGTAAGTCCATGCCGATCCCCACATCGCCCCTAACGTCGCAAGCCGCCGAGAATCAATCGATGCAACCGAGCAAGCAGTTGATCCTCCCCTGTCTGAGGACATACCATCGGTCATCATACCCCAAGAGCCAACCACCGATGAGGGCCACAGAGGATATCCCATCGGCAAGCTCAAACCGATCCTCCACACAAAGATACTCAGATCGCTTCTTCCGACCAAGTACAGAAATTGCCTTGAAACAGGTAAGCCGATTGACCTAGTCGATTTATAATATTCATACTTATCCTTAACTGACCTCTTTTTCTTTTTTCTCAGGAACAAGACTCCCCAAACAGCCTATTTTCCTTTGCCATTGACGTTTTTGACGATGATGGAGAGGAAACAAGTTCTTCCCTTGCACTGGGAACAATATCGGTAGAAATTAAGTCCAAGTTCGAAGCTCTCCTGGACTTGTTACAAGCAGGATACCGCCTAACCGGTAGATGACTCGGACCCGCAAAGGCAATTTTCAAAACAATCCGTGGCTGTGTCCCCGCCGATGTTGAAGAAGCACTCTTCCCAGCAAATCCATTTAGAAAGCCGCTAATCGCAATATCAACGGGCTGCTCAACGCATCGCCGATAGAGCAGCTCAGCTCAACTCAAAGAAGAGATGCTACACCAAACAGATTGCAGATGAGAAGCACAAGGGCATCGGCAACTTGCGGATTTTGGCGCCGAACTTAAGCGAGAAAATCTTAGATTTATCGGCAAAGAGGATGGCTCTATTGGCTGAATTGAAAGAAGTCGAGGCAGCCTTAATTCATGCCCAACAAGAAGAAAGCGACTACCCGATGCCATCAAGGCCCTTCAAAGAAGAAAGAGACATCCGTGCTCGCAAAGCCTTGGCCATGAAGAAAAAACTCAAGCCTGTGGAGGGTGTGCCGATGAAGACATCAAAGAAATGAAGGAAGCCGACCAGATTCGCCACACGCGATATTGGCTATTCAATCCTTGTTAAACTTGTAAATCTTGTCTCATCGTGCATTGGCACTTTATGAGACATTGACATCCTTGTATAATTTTAGCCGATAGGAATTATTATAAGCACTTATACTTTCATGCATCCATCCAAATACTAGGGTAATATTTCTTTAAATATTTTCCATTTAATGCTCTGGGAAACACAACCCCTTCGAGGGTTTCTAGAATATATGCGTTACCAGGAACAGACTGATTTATCCGATATGGACCTTCCCAATTAGGAGACCACTTTCCAAACTTTGAACTTTTAGTCCCAATTGGTAAAATCAATTTCCAGACCAGATCTCCCTCGGCAAACTCCTTTATCTTCACCTTCTTATCATACCATCTGGCTACTCTTTTCTTATTTTCTTCGATGCTAACTAAAGCCCTTAACCGATGACCCGCCACATCTTCCAACTCATCCTTCATAAGAGTATCATAATCATCGGCTGTCAGCTGATTTTGAGAACGTATTCGCCTAGAGCCAGTTTTAATTTCCGAAGGCAATACTGCGTCGTGTCCATATACTAACTGATAAGGCGTTACTTTGGTTGCACCATGACATGACATCCGATATGACCACAAGGCTTCATTTAATACTGTATGCCACCTCCTAGGATTTTCTTCAATTTTGCGCTTAATGAGTTTGATGATCCCTTTGTTAGAAGCCTCAGCCTGACCATTAGCTTGAGCATAATATGGAGAAGAATTTAAAACTTTAATTCCCATATCTACAGCAAACTCATCAAATTCTCTCGATGTAAACATAGTACCCTGATCGGTAGTGATAGTTTGAGTAATACCAAATCGGTAAACAATATGCTCTTTCACAAAATCGATCATATTAGCCGATGTCACCTTTTTTAAAGGAATTGCCTCAACCCATTTTGTGAAATAATCGGTAGCAACCAGAATAAATTTATGTCCTTTGCTCGATGGCGGATAAATCTGACCGATGAGATCGATAGCCCATCCCCGGAATGGCCAAGGTTTAATTATAGGGTTCATAGCCGATGCAGGCGCTCTTTGAATATTACCAAACTTTTGACACCCCTGACATCCTTTAAAATATTTAAAACAATCTTCAAGAATAGTCGGCCAATAGTATCTATTCCTTCTGATCATCCACTTCATCTTGAAAGCCGATTGATGCGCTCCACACGCTCCTTCATGAATTTCACCCATCAAACTTTTCGATTCATCACTGCTAACACATCTGAGTAAAACTCCATCTATAGTTCGATAATATAATTCATCATCGAGGAGCACATACTTGGTAGCTTGGAACCTTATACGCCTTTCAACCTTTTTATATGGATCCTTTAAATAATCGACAATCTCCTTTCTCCAGTCATCGGTATCAACTGCCGATGTTAGCACTTCCTGAATAGGCTGATACCCTGAAGCATGCTGAGCTAGTCGATTAGCCTCTTCATTATGCAGTCGAGAAATATGTTCGAGACAAAAATCTCTAAACCCTTTCAACAATTACAAACATCTTTCATAATACGAAATTAAAACTTCACTTCGGCATTCATAAATCCCAGCCAATTGATTTATAACTAGCATAGAATCACCAAAGATTTCAACAAAGATCGACACGTATCTCCTTCAAACAATTCTAACCCTTTTATCAAGGCTTGGTATTCACCGATTATTTGTCGATGTAGCAACAATCGGCAATGAAAACTCATACTTCTTTCCTTGAGGTGAAATCAACACAATGCCGATACCGCTCCTTCACCACATGTGGACCCATCAAGAAAAGTGTCCAAGGGCAACTTCCAGAGAGTCCATTACAATGTCGAGTGACAAAATTAGCCATAACTTGCCCCTTAAGCGCCTTTAGTCGATTCGTAACGTAGTTCAAATTTCGATAATGCTAAAATCCACTTGCCGATTCTACCACTTAATATCAAGATCGGCAAGATATACTTGACTACGTCGTCTTTGCATATGACCGTACATTCGGCGTAGATAACAAATAATGTCTTAATTTAACACAAGAAAAGTATAAGCACAGACATAATTTTCGATGGCGAATACCTTGTCTCAAAGATCCACTAATCTTACGCTCAAATAATAAATAACACGTTCTTTCCTTCAAATTCTTGAATAAGAGTTGAACCGATAATTGGTATCATCGGTTGACAAATACAACTCTGAAAGGTTTCCGTGTTGAGGTGGAACTAGCAATCGGAGGATTTGTTAAATATTTCTTAATTTCATCTAGGGCTAATCGCTGCTCGGCTCCCCATACAAATTCCTCGATCGGCTTTTAATTTAAGTAATGGACCTGAAAGCCTTGATCTTACCCAATGATTAGATATGAATCTTCTAATGAAATTAATTTACCGATCAAAGATTGCAATTCAGTTTTATTGGCAGGAGCAACCACCTTGTTAATTGCATCAATAGACTTTCCTACTGATTTCGATGCCCATTGATGCACCATAAAACCCAAGAATTGACTCCGCCGATACACCAAATGCACATTTATTAGGATTCATCTTCAATCCATGTTTCCTTGTGCACTCTAGTATTTTTCAGAGATCGGCTAGATGTTTTGTGATATCTCCGGACTTAATTACTACATCATCAATATAGATCTCCACTAATGTACCGATGTATTCATGAAAAATAAAGTTCATAGCTCTTTGATAAGTAAGCGCGGCATTTTTCAAACCAAACGTCATGACTATCCACTCAAACAACCCTACATGACTGGACATCCGAAAGCGTCTTGGGAATATCTTCTTCACCATGAATATTTGATTGTAACCTTCATTACCATCCATGAAGGCGATAATTTGATGTCCTAATTGCAAAGATCAATCAACAAATCAGCAATCGGCATTGGATAGCCATCCATCGGTGTGGCTTTGTTGAGATTCACGAAATCAATACAAACATGAAGTTTTCCATTTTTCTTATAAACAGGAACCACATTAGAGATCCACTCGCATATCGACACTTTGTCGAATAAACTTTGCCTCAATTAATTTAGTTATTTCGGCCTTAATGTCAGGAAGTGTATTAGGGTTGCATCGGCGCGCTGGCTGCTGATGTGGCCGAAATCTAGATTTGATAGGTAACCGATGTTCAACTATCGATCGGTCTAATCCGAGCATCTCAAGATAATCCCAAGCAAAACAATCTTTATATTCTTTTAACAAATCGGTTATTTCTTCGCTTACACTTGGAATCTAACTTAGCACTAATAAAAGTAGGTCTTGGCCTACCGCCATCACCAATATCTACTTCTACTAAATCATCTACCGAGGTGAACTCTTGACCTAATTTTCCATCATCGGCAAACCTATCCATTAAAACTCTTCTTCAGAACCGACTGCTTGGATTGGCGGAATTTCATAATCAGCAACTCTAAGGAACTCTTTTTCCCAAACTTCTCTCGATATGCATTTAGTTCGCTCATAAGTATCTCGATTACGCCGATGCGATGATATAAGAAGAATCACCAGGACAACCTCAATCTTATCCCCAATCCTTTGTGACGAGGCATTGATGCATTGTAGAAAGAACACAACAATTAGCATGAATCCAATCCCTCCCTAGAAGCAGATTATATGCACCCTTGCCATTAATAACAAAGAACGTCGTCGCCGCAATGTTTTGTTTGCCGATGGTCAATTCAACATATAACGCCCTTTAGCCGGTGACACATTGCCTTCAAAATCCTTCAAACATCATATCGGTTTTGGTCAAGTCTTGATCTCCCTTACCAAGTTTCGATACATCACATAAGGCATAATATTAATCGCATGACCCCTCCGTCGATAAGTATCTTAGATATAGGCTGCCCATCAACTCGCCTTTCACAAACAAAGCCTTAAGATGTCTTGTCTCTCGTCATCGGTAGGTTTCTCAAAAACAGCCATCATTGGATCTAGTGTCAACTGAGCTACTTGATCAGAGAGAACAACTTCTTCCTCATTATCAGATAGTGCCAAAAACTCCATTGGCAACATGAATACCTTATTAACATCTGCCGATGGACCCTTATTTTTGTGTTTTACCTGCCACTGCTGATGACCAGACCTCTCATTGGAGGAATTTTCCTCTCGGTATAAATCTTCCTGATGCTCACGTTGCATCCTCCTTTTCTGTGTCTTTGTCAGACCCTCCGGGCACCATCGAGGAAACTTGGTCTTCCAAACCGGCTGATAACAGATCCCAGTTGATTCAACATGGCGTATATTAGGGTCCCTGTAGAATATTTCTTCATCGGGAACTCTTGCGTTTGCCATCTCCTCAAGCTCCTCTTGATTCCTTGGAAAATATCCAGCGCGTTTACCAAGCCTCTCATGTACACTAAGTCTGCCCCCCAGTCGATCATGCACTGATGCTCTGCCTCTGATCGGCTCATTGATAAATAAACCCTGATTGCCAGGTTGAAACCTCCTTTCTGACCGATTGACCCCATAATAACCATTGCACTCAGGGCAATTTTCAACAGTTGGCAATTTAATATCTTCTTCCCAGCAATGGATGAAAAACGGACACCTCCAATGATCTTTATGCCGATTCCATTCTTCCCGACGTCTCTCTTCTTGCTGTTGTTGATATCGGTCTTTACGCTGACGCCAACCCTCCTACTGACTTCGATGGGTAATCACAATGCCAGGTCGAGGAGGGTTTTTGGAACTACTGCTTTCTCCCAGCAAACCCTTACTTTTTGCATCATCGGTAGTTATCCGATGTTGGGGATCCACTGATGCGTTTTTCTCAGCAGCCTCTAACGTCAATACCTTGGTCTTCCCTTTGGCCTCCAACATATTTGCTAGAAAAGGGTGTTGATCAATTTTCATCAGTTTCTGGGCCTTGGAAGTACCAAACTTAATTCTCCCAGATTCAATAGCCGATTGTAACTGTTGCCTGAACACCTTGCACTCATTTGTACTGTGTGAAGTTGCATTGTGCTATTTGCAATATAAGATCTTCTTCAACTCTTCTGCCGATGGGATCACATGATTAGGTGACAGCTTAATTTGGCCCTCTTGAAGCAGAAGATCAAATATCTTGTTGGCCTTGGTGATATCAAAGGTAAACTTTTCTGGCTCTTTCTGACCAAAGGGACAAGATATCGGTTTTTTATTCTTAACCTACTCAGCTAAGCCGATAACTGGTTCTTCATCAGAATCAGAATCTCCTACTTCTTCAACAAATGATATTTTTTTACTCCAATTCTTTTTAGGTTCAAAAACCCTAGTATCTTGATCAGAGATCCTTTGCACAAGATGACTGAGGCTTTCAAACTCCGAGAAGCATATCATCTTTAAGATGTGGTAATAACCCTTGAAAGCCGGATCGGCAAGTGCCGATCATCCAAAGACCAAAGCTGTAGCACTTATTTTTTACATCTCGTAGCCTTTGCACAAAGCTTTCTACCGATTCATCATTACGCTGTCTCAATTTTACTAAATCGGTAAGCTTCTTTTCATGGATTTCAGTAAAGAAATACTTATGAAATTGTTTTTCTAGATCAGCCCAAATAATAATAGAATTTGGTGGTAATGAAATGAACCATGTAAATGCCGATCCAAACAAAGATGATGAAAATAATCGAACTCTTAATTCATCTCTGCTAGCTGCCTCTCCACATTGAATAATGAATCGATTGACGTGTTCCATTGTTGATGTATCATCTTGCCTAGAGAATTTAGTGAAATCTGGTACCTTGTACCGATTTGGGAGAGGAATTAAATCATATGCAGGAGGGTATGGAGTCCGATAAGAATAAGTATTGACCTTGGGCTTTATCCCAAACTGATCCTTCATAATTTCTGCTATCTTATCGGCCCAAAAAGCATCAGCCTCCTGCTGACGAACTGGCTGAATTTCTACAGGAGGTACCTGCTGATATCCTTCCACATATCTTTGTGGCCCACGATCTCCAGCAATCGGCATATTTGCCGTTACTTGTGGTCCATTAACCTGCTGGAAAGGATTCATCGGCTGAGCTGCCGATGCTTGATTCTAGAAACCAGCTTGCATATGACCTTGTTGAATCCCTGCAACCTGCTGATTTTGCTGAACTGTATGTTGAACAGGTAACTGTCCTGACCAACCATTATTGGAACTCATCGGTACAAAACTTACCGATGGCTGGTAATTTGCTGACATTGTTGGATAATTATAACCAGCTTGAGGCATGAACTGAACCCCAGTTTGACTCATAGCAGGGGCTTTCTGCTGCATCGGCAGTAAGCTTGCCGATGGACTTGAATTGGGTGTTTGAACCAAAGGCATCTGGAAACCTCCTGGAGTTGGTTGCACAGTAGTTGCTGTGGCATATTGAGGCACTTGAGCCATCGGCGAAACAGCCGATGGTATAGGAGCTTTTCCTACTGCATCAAACACTTGAGGTAACCCAGGATTGAAAGCAGATGACTCCGGAGGCATACCATATCCCCACCAATTAGCAGGAATCTGGCTATTCTGAGACACAGGGCCTGACATAGCTGATGCCGATAGATCTGTATTAAGCTGAACTCGTCCTCCTGGTAGTACCGGATCTGATCGTATCGGTGTAGATTGAATATTAGGCAAGCCTGCCGATACTGGAGGAGAAGTAACTTCTGTACCCACAACGGCCGAGGGAGCCGATGGAGTATTGACAGATGCCGGCTCTGGTTGGTGATAGGCAGGCCCAACGTAATGCGGTGACGCTTGTCCTTCTTTGAGAGTTCGAACCACTGCATTATGAACAGTATTGGACAGCACATTAGAATGATTGATCAAAGCATGATTTACTGCAGAATTAACCATCTCTTGAAGTTTACCAGGATTGGAGTCAAAGGTAACCTGCCGAGGCAACGGCAAATCTTGCTTCTGGATGACTTGCCCACTCTTGCTCAGGCTAAACGATCTCAGATAAAGCTGCCTATATTCTTCTATAGCCTTTTCCATAGCCTGCCTCTGCTCTTCCTTAAGATCTTCTTCTGATACCGCGATAATGTTCCCTGAATCGATCTCGGGATTGATCATATTGATCGGATTGATGTGTCCCACCGAGCGTGCCAAAAGATGTGTTGATGCAAAAGTGAATCTGCAAACACAAAGGGCTAATACCCGAATCGATATCCAAAGCGTGCCAGTCGATTTGACCTATTAATCAACAAGGATGAAGATACGAGCACTTTGGTCCTGACAACAGCGATACGCCCGGAAGTCACGGCCAAGAGGTACTCACGCGGAACTCAAGAATCGCCGAAGGTTGCACTGAAACGATGCAACTCGCCGAATCAATGAGAACTCGTAAAAAGGAAAAATATGCAAATTGACGAAGTCGCTGAAAAGTAAGTAGATGCAAATAGGAGTAAAAATTGGTTTTTGATATTGAATTATTTTTTATTACATTGCCCCTCAATCTATATTTATACCCTGATCTAAAGAGACAAAACCAAATACTACTAGGACACCAAGTCCATATCTAAGGAAACACGTGACTCTTACATGAATCATACTCTAACCAATATAGAAAAGGAAATCAACTCCTATCTATTTCCCTGTCCGCCTCGATTACGATGGAATTCTCACCGACCTCCTTTCCATCGGCATACTTCCTGTTTCATCGGCAGTAGTTTTCAAGCCTTCCTTCATCGGCATCGACACTAATATCTCCAACCTTATCGGCAACACCCGAGTCTAAATCAACCTTTCCATCGATCACCACCATTCATCGGCAACCATCTTTACAAGCTGATTTTCACGGCTGTCAGCGTATATAGTAACTCTCCTCCTGCCGATTAGCCCACTCTGATCATTTTGACACGTGCAAAAAACGGTGTCAACAGTAGTTAACGATGACTTTTTTCATTTGAAATCGTTTAGGATCCGAAATTTATGTTTTAAGTTCTTAGATTTTGAAATTCAAATTTTAGAATTTTTCAAAAGATCTTGAATAGAGACAACCTAAACAAAGTTGTAGTACTCGACAAGATCTATAATTTTTCAGTTTAACCTTTTTCATTTGAAATCGTTTAGGGGCTCAAATATTAATTGTAATACTTGCTAAAGTAAATACAAAAAGGATAATATCATTCACTTGGTCACAAATTAGTTTGTGGTGGAGTTGTAAGGAAAGAACACATGAGGCTTGAGATTCTGAGTTTGATCCTCGGACCACATATGTACAAAAATCGCATGTCATGACTTGTGGAAACAAAGTTCTGAGTTTTTTTTGCTTGATTTACGAATTCTATAAAAAACGTTTGTCGGTGCGAAAAGTGACCAATAAGTAAATATTTGTAGTTTTGTCGTGCTATGTGATCGGATGTGGCCTAGCACGCAATGACACAGGATTTATACTGGTTTAGGCAACGTGCCCTACATCCAGTTTTAGTCGGTTGGTGACTTTATTCCTGAGTCTAAGTGCTCGAAGTTTGTTGTGGGGTTACAAACGAGTAGGAATAAGAAGTGGGGTGTTAAAGGCCCGGTCGGACTTTGAACTGAATAGCCGAGAGTGACGGGTACTCTAACGTGCGCTAAGTATTGGAGCGTATGCTCTGTGTAGCTGTTGAGTTCTAGGGCTATTGAGCTGTTCGAGTTCTCAGGTCGTCGAGTCCTCGAGTCGTCTATCCTCTTTTTTCTTTTGAGATTCAGCCCGCGTTTTGATAGAGCTCATCTCCTTTTATAGTTGAAAGGGATGGCCTTACAAGTCAGAGAGAGAGAGTGTGTATACGTGTGCTACCTAGTTTTGTTGCCCACGCTGTCGGGTACGAGACGGTTGTTGACGCTCACAATACTGTTTATGTTCGGACACATTTGGCAGGCTCTACCGTGTTCGCCTGGCAAGGCAAATGTCGACGCCTACAATACTGTTTGTGCTCTGACGTGTCTGGAAAGGTTGTATAGTGCCCGTCTGGCATGGCCTGGTGGCACCGTCCTGCAGGTGCGCAGGGCATGGCAGGGTACGGTCCTCAGTATTACGGTTGACTTGAGCGTCTTACCTTATCTGCTCCGTCTGATCCCTGGGCCCTCACCGAGCGGGTGTCCCCGGTCGGTCGTTCCCAGTCGACCCCGACCGTGTCGGTCGGGAAAGGGCAGCGAGCAAAGGTCCAGCGTTTCCTCAGTCGGAGAAAGAGGTCGGTGTCGGACCGCGGTTCCACCTTTGCCGGGGCCTCCGGTCGGGGACTGGATTGTTGTCCCGGCCTGTCATTATGTATCTGGGCCGGCCCAGGCGCATGTTGTCGCTACGCCGCCTGCTGGGCCGGGTTTTGCAGGGAAGCGGATCCATTGGGGACCCCGGGTGTATGAACCCGACAACGTTTTTTAGTGGTGGACCACCTTACAGACTACCTCTAGAAATCGATTTCTAGGACAGCTGGATTTCGGTCCATCTCTAAAAATCGATGATTTCAATAGACCGGGAGATAGAAGTGAATGAGCCAGCCACTCTGAAAATGGATTTGGGCGTACTGTTTTTTCCCCTTATTATGGTGTTGCTTCAAATACAAGAGTTGAACTAGCTAGATAGCTATGCACAAGTTACTCTTAAGTGTCAAATCCTAATAGGTATGTTAAGTGTTGGGCAGAAGTTGTCTTGAAGGCACGTGTCATCTGATTATTCCTTCTGTTGTCTACCAGAAAGGAGGAGGAAGATTATAAGTTCCTGGTTTTTATGGCTATGTTGGTATGACATTGTGTTTGATAAACAAAATGTACCATCTTTTATGCAGGTTTTATTTAAGGCCACATATCGGAGAATCAAAAAGTGATGTGAAATGCTTTGTCGTGCTTTGGAGATCGCCACAATGGTGATTTTTTCTGGACAAAAGTGGAGGTTTAACATAGGTTATGTTAAAGATGTTGGGTCTTATTTTGCGATCTTGTTCGTTGAACTATGAGCTTGCTTTTGCGGCGAGGATAGCTATTGGAATAAGGAACGGCTAAAGCATCACCCTGATGTGGGGCTGGAATATGACATCTATTTCATTATCTAAAAACAATGTTGTGCTGCTATCTTGCTTCAGTTAAGCAAGCAACACTGGAAAGTCGAATTGGCACTGCATTTCCAGTAGTTATTAAGAACATGGAGGAAGATTAGAGGTGACAAAAATCAAATTTTGCTAGTTTCTCTAATACTACAAGCTAGCCGCGGACAATGCTGCTGTATGACAACGTCCAAGTTGCATGGCCAAATGTAGTATGTGTAGACAAATTGTTAGCTTCGGGAAGCCAATGATGCACGTTGGACTTGACCAATCAGTCTCTAGAGCCCGTAGACAAAATGCTTCACCAATGAGAAGACTGCAGACGAAATCGGCGAGAAGAGAAAAATGAGAAATGGTATTGCTACATGATGCATGCATTCACATGGGATGATTAAGAAAATAAGTACATTTCACATACTGCAAATGCTTGCTCTATTTCAACCCACATATTGGGCCTCAGTGGTTGAATATATACTCCCTCCCACTAGTGTAGAAACCTCATCCGTGCTGGCTCATTCGTGTTGGTTATCAGAGCCGGCACTGAAAAAAAAAAGGAGGCACGGATATCAGAGCCGGTACTGAAAAAAAGGAGCTAGCACGGAAGTTCTGGTGTTTATATAGAGCTGGCTGAAACAAAACTAGAATTTCTCAAACGCAAATTCCAATTCCTTTCCCCTCTGTGATAGTTATAGAATATTTCAGCTATCACGTGCATATATTTTTCAACTAATTACAAATTCATGTAAGCGTTTCAGAGTACAGAGTAAGATTAATACAACAGTTTTGAGTACAAACACTATAGGCTTAATCAAAAGGAAAACACCAAAGATCTAGCATTCCAGCCTAATTTCACGAAATACCACTCCACATGCATCCTTGAGTGCATCTACCCAACTACCATGATCATTCTACAAGTTAGAAATCTGTACACCGCCAAAATGTGTACCGATCACGGTCTAACACCTATGAGCTTTTTGTGAGAAATAGCAAAGAACGGGAATCTAGTGATTTTAATAGTTGGTTTAGAGACAACTGAGGATGGGACGATCCACTAGAGAATATTCTTCACTCTAGATATAGTCAATCCGTCCCTAGACATTGATGGGACAACATAGGACGAGGTGGGCAAGCGTGGCAGCTTGCAGTCGGGCTCCTGCGCTGCTGCTTCCGAGTCTGCGGGCGGCTACATACCGGACCTCGCCATCGGTTCTTGCCACGCCCGCAAATGACAGCTCAAGACGGAGGTCGTGCTCGCTGATCTTCCCCATGTCCTGTGCGCTTGCACGAAGAGCGCTCGTCCTACGTAGGACCACCCGGTCCGTCAAAATTTTGAGGGCGAGCTGGTTCCGCATCTTCAGCGAATATGCCAAGTGGGATGACTCTGCTTCTGCGTGACTCCGATCCAAACATCTTCAAAAATAGATCCGTCATATCCTACTCCTTTTAATCCTTCCAACCAAACACTACCTTATTCTGCGAGGCTAAGGGCAAGGCACCACACTAGATTTCCTCACCCTTATATACTAATTGTGTATGTCTGAGAGGAAACAAAATCCAATGTTCGAGGGCTGTTTGTCCAAGCCCGATTCTACTTATAAAGCTCTAGTGGACTCTATGTATTTTTAATTCTCAAGCTGCAGAATTAACGAGATATATGGTGCAGAATTTTGTTAATGTTTTCTTGGATAGGTTTCAAATGAAATGGACATAAATATGGTCAAGCTTCCTATCTGCTTCGTGTTATTAACTTAAAGCTTTCTGCTTTCTCTCGAACAAAAAGACACAAGTTGTTGCATCCCAATGAAGACATGCTCACAATCAAACAAAAGACACTTAAAATATTTATCAAGCAGGTTTCCCTTAATCAACGGCACATACCACAACGATCACACTTCATCAATTTATTAAGCAGAAGGTTTGTTATATCTATCCATCTCATTCAAACTCATGCTCTCCATGCATCAGTGAGATGCATGGCTGCTCTCCCTTTTAGACCATGACCTGTCAAGAAAATAGTATAGTGTCAATGTCTGATTAAGGATTAATCTAGTTCATTACTACTTTTATATCAGGACTAAGCGTTTGGAAAGGAGCATTGATTTATACCTGATTATTAGTAGGAGGTCCTGAAAAAGGATGGCAGAGATGTTTGAGCAGCAAGATATTTGCTTCCTTGTATTCGCTCTTCTCTTTTGCTGTAAGTAGATCGACGATGCATTGCATATCCAGGACGGGCACCTCTAACGCTGCTGCGCAACAGGGACTATGTAAGGATGGGGTGGGAGCTCCATGCTTGAGGTAATCTTCACAATGTTGCAGGATGTCTGTCTTCTCCTTATCGGTACACTTTCCGTTAACAATAACTGGCAGTGCAAAGGCTATTGCAAACACGATCGGGAAGAGGAGTGCTACTTTACCAGGTGACATCTTAGAATAGTTCTATCGAGCAGATTATGTGTTTTCAGTCGTCAAGAACACGAACCAAGAATATACAGGAACGGAATTCACACCAACCTATGGGAGATCAATGCCGAGAATACTGAGAATCTTAAATCGGATATTAAAATGGACAAATTGCAGCTCTTCTCTACCAGGCAATAGCGCTCGTCCCTGAGCCACCAATCAACTAGCGCGTCGTCGCTCCTCGGAACGATGGACTCCAGACCGATAGGAGATAGTAGGGCAAACCAGAGTTGCCTGGCGACCACACAACCCATAATGAGGTGATCTGAGCTATGATTCAAATTCAAGCTTGGGCCGAAGCGAAGCGGTCCATTAACGTTAAGAGGGACTACACCATCTATTAGTTCCGTATTGCTAATAGACGAGGGTGTGGAGTTTTTTCCTCCTTATATATACGGACCATCTCCCTCATGAAAAGAGGCATCATAGACCTGTATACGGGAAGGCCCCCAGGTTAGGATATCCTTAAGTTGTAAATCTCCGACGTTTGTAACATCACCCGATATAGTGAAGATTTGCTGGCTGGTGTCCGTGGTTTTTCCCTCGTGTCTCCTGTGTTTGATCTACTGTTCTTCGTCGTCTATATTGCCTATCGTTTATAACAAGTGGTACCAGAGCTTGGTTTGACCTTAGGGTTTTCGCGATGGCATCGATGAAGTTTGATCTACCGCTGCTGGATTACAAGACGAGATTTGCACTGTGGCAAGTCAAGATGCGGGCGATTCTGGCATAATCTTCGGATCTTGATGAGGCGCTGGACGGTTTCGGAGGAAAAGGGCAGAAGTCATGGACCGCTGAAGAGAAGCGGAAGGATCGTAAGGCTCTGTCTCTGATTCAACTTTAACTACATAATGATATTTTGCAAGAAGTGTTGCAGGAGAAAACTGTCGTAGAACTTTGGCTCAAGCTGGAATCGATTTGTATATCCAAGGATCTAACCAGTAAGATGCACGTGAAGATGAAGTTCACGCACAAGCTGCAAGAAGGTGGTTCGGTGATGAACCACTTATCGATCTTTAAGGAGATCGTTGCCGACCTAGTGTCGATGGAGGTAAAATATGATGATGAAGATTTAGCTCTTCTACTGTTATGCTCACTGCCTACTTCGTTTGTAAATTTTCGAGATACCATACTATTAAGCCGTGATGAACTAACTCTTGCGGAAGTATATGAGGCCCTCCAGACGAGGGAGAAGATGAAAGGTATGGTTCAGTCTGATGTGTCGTCCTCTAAGGGCGAAGTGTTGCAGGTTAGAGGCAGGCCCGAACAGAAAACCTACAACAACAACAACAATAATCGAGACAAGAGCAAGAATGGTAAAGGCCGTTCTAAGTCCAAAGGCAGGGATAAGTTCTGCAGGTATTGTAAGAAAGATACTCATGTCATTGAGGATTGTTGGAAGCTGTAGAATAAGGAGAAAAGAAACGGTACGTATAAACCGAAAAACAAATCTAATGGTGATGGTAAGGCCTCTGTTGTCTCCGCTGTTGATACTTCTGATTCAGGAGATGTTCTAGTTGTTTTTGCTGGTTGTGTTGCTTGTCGTGATGAATGGATACTTGATTCCGCATGCTCATTTCATATATGCTCTAACAGAGATTGGTTCAGTTCTTACGAGTTTGTGCAGAGTGGAGATGTCGTGCGTATGGGAGATAACAACCCACGTGAGATTGTGGGCATTGGCTCCGTTCAGATCAAGATGCATGATGGCATGATACGCACACTGAAAGATGTGAGACACATACCAGGGATGACCAGAAATCTTATCTCCCTCAGCACACTTGATGCCGAGGGATACAGATACTCCGGTTCAGGTGGAGTGTGTAAGGTATCAAAAGGCTCTCTCATTCATATGATAGGTGATATGAATTCTGCAAAGTTATATGTTCTTAGAGAAAGTACTTTACATGGTTCCGTCACTGCTTCTGTTGTTTCTAATGATGAACCAAGTAAAACTAATCTCTGGCATATGCGTCTTGGGCATATGAGTGAACTTGGTATGGCAGAATTGATCAAGAGAGACCTGTTGGATGGCTACACTGTGGGTAAGATGAAGTTATGTGAGCATTGTGTTTTTGGTAAGCACAAGAGGGTAAAATTCAATGCATCTGTTCATACCACCAAAGGTACACTTGATTATGTACATGCTGGTTTGTGGGGGCCGTCTCGTAAGCCCTCTTATGGTGGTGCTCGTTACATGCTTACCATTATTGATGATAACTCTAGAAAAGTGTGGCCTTACTTTCTGAAAAATAAAGATGATGCTTTTGTTGCTTTGAAAGAGTGGAAAGTTATGATAGAAAGGCAAACTGAAAGGAAGGTAAAATTGCTTCGTACTAACAATAGCGGTGAATTCTGTTCGGATGCTTTTAATGATTACTGCAGGGAAGAAGGCATTGTTAGGCACCACACCATCCCATACACTCCTCAGCAGAATGGTGTGGCTGAGCGTATGAACCGAACCATCATCTCGAGGGCTCGTTGCATGCTATCCAATGCTCGTATGAACAAGCGTTTTTGGGCTGAGGCTGCTAACACCGCCTGTTACTTGATCAACCGGTCATCTTCTATCCCACTTAATAAGAAAACTCTCATTGAGGTATGGTCTGGTATGCCTGCTGATTATTCACAATTGAGGGTTTTCGGTTGCACTGCTTATGCTCATGTTGATAATGGAAAGCTAGAACCTAGAGCCATGAAGTGTCTGTTTCTTGGTTATGGTTCTGGAGTTAAACGATATAAGGTATGGAATCCTAAAACTAAAAAGACTTTCATGAGCAGGAACGTTATTTTCAATGAATCTGTTATGTTTAATGATAGCTTGTCCACAGATGTTTTACCAGTTGATTCTGATGAGGAGCAGAAACATGTTAGCGTGCAGGTGGAGCACATAGATGATCAGGAAACTGAAATTGTTGATAACAATGTTTATGATATTGTTCAGCACTCACCTCCTGTTTTGCAGCCTCAAAATCAGTCTATTGCAGATCACAGAACAAAGAGGAGTTGTGGACCTCGTCCACGTTTAATTGAGGAATGTGATATTGTTCATTATGCCTTTAGTTGTGCTGAACAGGTTGAGAACATTCATGAGCTGGCTACGTACACTGAAGCTATTGTTTCTGGTGACCGCAAGAAGTGGATTTCCGCTATGCAAAAAGAGATGCAGTCACTTGAGAAAAATGGCACATGGGATGTTGTGCGCTTGCCTAAACATAAGAAGGTTGTTCGTTGCAAATGGATCTTCAAGAGAAAGGAGGGTTTGTCTCCTAGTGAGCCTCCAAGATTTAAGGCAAGGTTAGTAGCAAAAGGTTTCAGTCAGATTTCTGGTGTTGATTATAATGATGTGTTCTCTCCAGTTGTAAAGCATAGTTCAATTCGTACATTTTTCGGTATTGTTGCTATGCGAGATCTTGAGCTTGAGTAGTTAGATGTAAAGACTGTGTTTCTACATGGAGAGCTCGAGGAGGAGATATACATGGACCAGCCAGAAGGGTTCATAGTACCTGGTAAGGAGGATTATGTTTGCAAATTAAAGAGGTCCTTATATGGTTTGAAATAGTCTCCTCATCAATGGTACAAAAGGTTCGATTCTTTTATGATGTCACATGGTTTTAAGATGTCTGAATTTGATAGCTGTGTGTACATTAAATTTGTTGATGGATCACCTATATACTTGCTGTTATATGTTGATGATATGTTGATTGCTGCCAAGAGCAAGAAATAAATCACTATGTTGAAGAAACTGTTGAGTAGTGAGTTTGAGATGAAGGATCTTGGTGCTGCTAAGAAGATTCTAGGTATGGAAATTACAAGAGACATAAATTCTGGTTTGTTATTTCTTAGTCAGCAAAGTTACATTAAGAAAGTTCTTCATCGTTTCAACATGCATGATGCAAAGTCTGTTAGTACTCCTATTGCTCCTCATTTAAAATTGTCAACTTTACAATGTGCTAGTACGGATGAGGATTTTGAGTATATGTCAAGAGTTCCATATTCTAGTGTTGTTAGTTCTTTGATGTATGTCATGGTTTACTCTCATCCTGATTTATCATATGCTATGAGTTTGGTTAGTAGATACATGGCTAATCCTGGTAGAAAACATTGGAAGGCTGTTCAGTGGATTTTCAGGTACCTTTGTGGTACAACAAATGCCTGTTTGAAGTTTGGTAGGACTGATAAGGGACTCACTGGCTACGTGGATTCAGATTTTGCTGCTGATTTGCATAAGAGGAGATCCCTCACAGGTTATGTGTTCACTATTGGTGGTTGTGCTGTCAGTTGGAGGGTAACATTGCAGCCCGTTGTTGTCATGTCTACCACTGAAGCAGAATACATGGCTATTGCTGAAGCATGTAAAGAATCAGTTTGGTTGAAATGTTTGTTTGCTGAGCTTTGTGGAGATGATTCTTGCATTAATTTATTTTATGACAGTCAAAGTGCTATATGTCTCACTAAAGATCAGATGTTCCATAAGAGAACGAAGCACATTGATGTCAAATACCATTATGTTCACGATGTGGTCACGCAAGGTAAGCTGAAGGTATGCAAGATAAGCACACATGATAATCTTGCTGATATGTTGATAAAGCCAGTTCCTGTTGCTAAGTTTGAGCTTTGCTCAAGCTTAGTTGGTATAACTGTTTAGCCCAAGAGGCTATTTAGCACCGGAAGTATTTCTTTGTCGTTTCAGGGGCGAAGGTTCGTTTTATGCTACAAGAAGGAATTTGTCTCAAGGTGGAGTTTGTTGAGCTATGATCCAAATTCAAGCTTGGGCCGAAGCGAAGCGGCCCATTATCGTTAAGAGGGACTACACCATCTATTAGTTCCGTATTGCTTATAGACGAGGGTGTGGGGTTTTTTCCTCCCTATATATACGGACCACCTCCCTCATGAAAAGAGGCATCATAGACTTGTATACGGGAAGGCCCCTAGGTTAGGGTATCCCTAAGTTGTAAATCTCCGACGTTTGTAACCTCACCCGATATAGTGAAGATTTACTGGCTGGTGCCCGTGGTTTTTTTCCTTCCACCTTAGAAGGGTTTTCCACATTAAAATCTCATGTCTCCTGTGTTTGATCTACTGTTCTTCGTTATTTATATTGCCTATCATTTATAGCACAACGGTCTCCGGCTCTTGGCCGCATAGTGCGCAGCCGTCGTCATCCTGCAGTCCGTGCCTCTTTCGCCTGTCCGCTGTCCACAGACGGCGATGAAGAGCCAACCAAAAGAAGAACTTAACCCTCAGCGGCACCTTGGTTCGCCATAGTTCCTTGGCGCCAGGGAGGTTCGTGGACCCATGGAAGAACACCTTGTATGCCGATGACGCCGAGTACTTTCCATCCGGCGACCACTTCCAAACAAATTGATCGGATTGCAATGGATTCAAAACCATGTTCCGCAGCAGGTCCCAGACCAACAACTATTGGTATAGCACCAACGCTGTTAAGGCTCTGACGATCTCCCTCGCCCAGCGGTTGAGGTGTAGTCCGTCCTTCAGGGATATGGTTTTCCCTGCTCTCGAGAGTGCAGCAAACAGCTCCGGGCGCGAAGCGGCAGAGGGGGCCAACCAAAGCCCAGGAATCTGTCCATAGTTTGGTTGTCACGCCATCACCAACTTGGACAGACATACTGACCGCGCACATGGCTGCAACCGGCTTCTCGACGCAACACGGCAATGATCCCCAACAACGCGTTGGGTCAGTTCTCCCAAGCCATTCCGAACGCAACCTCAAGGCGAAGCTGAAGTAGCGTAGGTCCAAGATACCGAGGCCGTCAAGGCACGTTGGTCTGCACACCATAGTCTAGGCGATCTTGCACTTACCCCCAGTGGTGGTTTTAGCGCCCGCCCAAATGAAAGCACGGCGTCGTTTATCAATCTGGTTGATCACCCATTGGGAGAGGCAACAGGCGATGCTGAGATGGACCGGGATGGCAGAAAGCGTGACCTTAGTGAGTAAGACGCGCCCGGCGTTAGCGAGCAATCCCGATTTCCAAGTTGGGATCCTTGCCGCGATCACGTCGACGAGCGGCTGCTCCTCCGCCCTTGTTAGCCTCGATAAGGACAACGGGATTCCAAGATACTTGCACAGGAACGAGATGATCACACAGGGGAACACCTGCTGCACCGTCGTGACCATTTCCTCAGTGCACCAAATGGTAGTGGTGATGCACTTATCAACGTTGGTCACCAGACCGGACGCCCCAGCAAACAACTGCAGCATCTGCAGGAGGCAATGAAGGTCCTCGCTGCGAGGGACGAGGAGGAGCACCAAGTCATCAGCGTATAGGGAAGTTCGGTGTGTAATTGCGCGACCAGGAAGCGGCGTTAGGGTGTTACGGCGGTCGGCTTCCCTAATTAGGGAGTTCAGCGCCTCCATGACTATGACAAAGAGGATAGGTGAAATTGGATCACCCTGCCTTAAGCCACGGGCATGAATGATTCTTCGCCTCAGGCGGCCGTTCAGCAGCACCTTCGTGCTAGCGGTTGAGAGCAGGATCGCGATCCAGTCAGTCCACCGTCTTGGGAATCCAATGAACTGTAGGATCTCTAGGAGGAAAGGCCAAACCACCGAATCAAAGGCCTTTGCAATATCGATCTTTAACAGAACTGACGCAAAGCGCTTACTGTGCAGCCACCGACATGCCAGTTGTATTGAACAAAAATTGTGGTGGATAGATCGGTCTTTGATGAAGGCGCTCTGGTTAGGTGCCACAATCAGCTTGAGCTTGGGAACCAACCACCGTGCCAGACATTTGGTGAAAAGCTAACTGAAACTGTGCATCAGGCTGATTAGCCTGTAATCCTTCATGGTTGCCGGTGATTGTTTCTTGCGCAGCATGATCATGAGGGCGTCATTGAGCAGATGAAAGCTTCGGGTGTCCAGCCACAAGGAATTGAAAGCGTTGACGATGTTGTCCTTGATGATGCCCCATGCGACCTTATAGAAAAGCCCAGTGAATCCATCCGGTCTGGGAGCGCGGTCCGGGGGAGCTCTTTGATTGTTGCACATATCTCTTGTTCAGAAAAATATGAATCAATACCCACCAAATCCAACTGGGGTAGGAGGCCATCCAGGTGAAGGGAGTGGACTCTTCTCTATCTTCAAGAGCCAAAAATGAATATTTTATTGAGCACAGTGTCCCTAGCAAATTTGATAGGAAGCAAAGTGTTTGTAAGCAAATTCCACTTTTTTCGTGTCCTACGGCAAAGAGAGGTCATTTCCGATGTCATGTGGCCAATTTTGCCTATAATCAATGGTCATATCTGAATGTTTCATGTCCTTATCAGTAATGATATAATTTCTATTTTTTATCTATATATATATCTATATCTATATCTATATCTATATCTATATCTATCTATATCTATATCTATATCTTTATATGTATTGTATCTATATCTGTATCTATATCTATATCTATATCTCATAAAAACAAACCCCACTATATTTCAATCTCTACATGCAAGCTATCCACATGTCATACCTAGTTAATAAGTGCTACACCATCTTCCACTAAATGCAATTACTATTTTTAGTCTATTAATATACGAGGCATCCAAGTTGTACATTTGTTTGGCCATCACATTCTCCTACAATTCAATCTAATATTCTATAAACGTTTTATTTGATTCTTTCATTAGCTTACCTAGTCAACAATTTTATTTCTAAGAGAGTCCCACAGTGACGTGCGGGTGTTCTTCTAGTATCTTATAATCTTAAACCCCAACCAGAGGTTCAATCTCCACATGCAAGCTGTCACTACTACACAACTGACATCTAGTCCCGGTTGGGAACTGGTTTTAGTCCCGGTTTTCCAACCGAGACTAGCGTTCCGAGACTAAAGGTGGTGTTCTTTAGTCCCGGTTTGCCACAACCGGGACTAAAGATCCTCCCAGCTTAAAAAAAATAATGCCTCCCACCGCTGCGCCCTATGAGATTTGAATCCAAGACCTCATGCACTGCCTCGCGCGAGCTTACCACCCCACCTACACAACACATCTAACAATGGATGGGATGCTTTCCTTTTGAACTAACCCATCGGGGGACCTTTAGTCCCGGTTGGTGTTACCAACCGGGACTAAAGGGTCCTTTAGTCCGGGTTGGTGTTACTAACTGGGACTAAAGGGTCTACCTTTAGTCCCGGTTGGTAATATCAACCGGGACTAAAGGTTCCTTTACTCCCGGTTGGAACCACCAACCGGGACTAAAAGTCCTCCAACCTTTAGTTCCGGTTGGTAATATCAACCGGGACTAAAGGAATCTTTAGTCCCGGGGGCAAAAAATGCCGAGACTAATGTCAAATTGGGATATCGTTCTAAAGTCCGTTCTCCAGTAGCGTGTCTACCTCAGTAGCCCACTATTGGATGTAGTTACATTCTACTAGCACATACAATTATGATATATGCTTCAGTGAGACCAATCACTCGCTAACATGCATTTACTTGTCCACATCAGCATGCCATCTCCACTAAACATTAAAAAAATGATAATTTAATTTATCTCTTCATACAAGTAATTATATGTAGTCTATCTATAATTTGGTTACAGATCATTCGCAATTCCCACAATAATGCACAAGATATGCTTCTAGTTTCATAAATTACTATGCCACCAAAATGCCTCATGTGACAACTAATTAGGATATGTTTGGGAGAACTCTAGCAGCTCCAGATCTGCAAAAATAGCTCCACTCCCACTTTTTCAATCCAAACGCTTCCAGCTCCACACAGATCCACCGTACAACAGCTCCACAAAATCCATGGTTCTATCCTCAGATTTATGGATTTAGTGGAGCACCTCAGAGGGTGTTATGAAGACTCAAGTTTGGTGGAATTAAGAAAATTACACGCCACTGCCACAGGTTACACGATCCAATATACTGGTTCTTTTTCTTTTTTTCGAGGATCATTCCCATCGTCTTGGTCGCCGCGTGTACCTCTCCTAGCCTCGCCGGCGCGCCTCTTCGGCTCCGTCGTACGCCTGACTAGCCCTATTGCGCGCACCTGCCTAGCCCTACCACCACCACAAGCTCCAGCTCTCGTAGCGGCCACCGCCGTGAGCTCCGACTGGATCGCGGCTGGTGCACCCTGTCCCCATCTGAGCCCTAGCCGTGCGAGCCCCACCCCCAACCCCACCGCGACGAGGCGTCCTGCGCCCCACCCGAGCTCGTGGTTGTGCAAGACAAAGACACAGTTGTGCCTGACCTTTTTTTTTATCATTTTAGCCCCTAGCTGATTTTTTATATTTACAAATGAATTCGTATTGGAGATGCTGGAGCCCTCCCAAACAGATTGGTATGACTGACTTTTTTGTTTTAGTTCCTAGTTCATTTTTGTATTTATAAACAAATTTATATTAGAGTTGGAGCCCTACTGGTAGGAGTTCAGATCCACGATGAAACTCTTTTATGGTTGAGCTGCATGAAGCTGGTGCTCTGAACCTATTTTTCAGATGTGGGTTGAGAGCCCAAAGTCGGGCTGCGCGGTTGACAAGCCTCGAGCTTATCTGCGGCTAGGTACTTCGCGTCAGCGGAAGCACGTTGGAGATCGCGACGAACAAACAGACGCATGGCCCGGATCGTAAGGAACGGTGTGTGCAGCCATCGACGAGCCGCGCGCACCACTCGTTGGCGAACGGCCGCCCCCGGCTGCAGCGGTCAAAACGCCGCCGCCGTACCCCTGCCACGTGCACGCCTCACGTCCGCGCGTATATATACATACAAAATCCTCCCGCGCATCTACCGGTCCCTCTCTCTCTCTCTCTCTCTCTCTCCGCACCGCGCCGCACAGGGTGTCCCGCCCTGGCGGCCAGCCGCCATGAGGAAGCCGACGACGAGGAGCCTCAGCAAGCACGGCAGCTGCGGCGGCGGTAATAGTAAGGCGGCCACGCTACCGGCGAAGCAGAAGGTCGTCGTGTCCGGCCACCGTTGCGTCGTCGTCGACGCGTTTGACTGCCTCCCCGACGACCTCGTGCTGGCCGTGTTAGCCGGGCTCGCGGTGCGCGCCGGGTGCCCCGCCGACCTCGCTGCGGCGGCGCTACCGTGAGTAGCTACCATAGCTTGTCTCTGCTCCGTTCCTCCGTCCGTTGCTGATTCTGCCCGCCGTCGCCTTTGCCTCGTCCCTGTGCTGAGTCTTCAGCTGTGTATGCAGGTGCAGGAGGTTCCGGGACCTTGCGGCGCACCCCGCCGTGCTGTCGCGTGCGTCGGCGGCGGCCGTCGCCGTGCCTGCGGGGAGGTGGTCGGATGCGGCGCACCGGTTCTTGCGGCGGTGCGCAGCCGCCGGCAACCTCCACGCCTGCTACTTCCTCGGCATGGTAACGGAAGACCTCTGCTCTCTCCTGCTTCTTGAACGAACCCACTCATTCCTTCGTTTCCTGAGTCGTGGTGTCCTTGTCGCGGCTGTTGATGATGATGCCAGGTGAGGTTCTACTGCATCGGGAGCAGGGCGACGGGAGCGGCGCTACTGGCGGCGCGCGGCGGCAGGCGGGCACGGGGCGGCGCTGTACGCGCTCGCCGTGGTGCAGTTCAACGGCAGCGGCGGCGACAAGGCGGACAAGGACCCGCGCGCGGGGTGGCGCTGTGCGCGCGCGCCGCATGGCTCGGCCACGTCCCGGCGCTCCGCGAGCTCGGCCACTGCCTCCAGGACGGCTACGGCGCGCGCCGCGACGCCGCGGCCGGACGCCACTTCCTGCTCCATGCCGCCGCGCGCGAGCTCGTCTCCTCCTCGCCGCACCGCCGACGAAACGGCGAAGAAGAAGAAGACGCTGCCAGTAGGTTCATGGTGGAGTGGTGGGCGCTGGATGACGCCAAGACAGGAGGAGGAGAAGGCGACGGCAGCGACGCCGACGCCGACGTGCGCCTGTGCTCGCACACCCGCGGTGCGGGCGGCGGGAGACGCGGCGGCACGAGTTCCGGCGGTGCTCCGCGTGCGGGTCCGCCATCTACTGCTCGCGTGCGTGCCAGGCGCTGGATTGGAAGCGCGTGCACCGTGGCCAGTGCGCGGCCGCCGCTAGCCGGTGGTGGCTCGCCGCCGCCGGGAACGCGCAGTGAACGTGTACGCCGGCCGGCTGTTCCAGGCAACGCGAACGTCGCGCATGTACATAGCTTGTGAATAGTAGTAGTACTTTACTAGGTAGTGTGCCACTCTACATGTTGACATGTTGGTAGCTTTTAGTTCTTTGTGTAAACGTGAGGTTGATTAAAATAGGTGCTTGCATTTCTTTTGTAAATTTTGGATCAATCAGTTGTGAGGGATAATGATTAGAGTTGTTTGGGATTTTAGTTTAATGGTGGATTAGTGGTGGCCCAACAAATGTTAGCAGATGGTGATGCTAGTATGTTGTCTGTGCGAGTTAGGCAAGGCATGGCGTCGCCGTGGTGGTAGGGTATTCTTCTGTCTGTCAGTCGTGACAAAAAAAAAAGATGCAAAGTTTTACATATCGTGTCTTCTCTCCCGTCACGCAGCTTTTGCTGTATGTTGTTGCCTGTACTCCAATAATCAGCTGAAAATACAAGGATCCATGCTCAGCAAGAGACTTGAACCTAAATGATTACGGCAGCGTCCGGACATCCGGACGGACCCGTGTCGGACCTTCGCGCCTGCTGCAACGCCCGTGCTAGCGCTTGATGCACGCACAGGGGCCTGCCCGCACCACTCCCCCATACTTCCCTACTTCCCGCGCCCTCTACACCTGTTGCACCGCTCCCCTCCATGCACGGCACCCAGCAGCTGCCAACCACATGCACAACATCCCCGATCTAGTTTTGAAACATTCAAATGAAACAATTGCAGCATACATACGAAATAGACGAAACATTCGAAACATGTGCCTGAACATATGCAAAAACACGTGAAAACACTTGAAAAACAATTGCAAACATATACAACATCCAGATAAAACACTTGCAACATATGTGTAAAACATATGCAACATCTAGATAAACACACTTGCAACATAAGTCTAAAAAAATAGATGAAACATTGGAAACAGACACTTGCAACATACGTGTACAATCATTACAATATATGCAGCATTTCGATCTACTTTTGCAACATCTGCATGAAGCACTTGAAACATACCTACGAAACATCTGAAACACTTGAAACATGCGCTTTCAACATGGGGAGCCCGGGGCCGGGCGATTCCAGCCGTCGGGGTCAGAGACGGCGCCACGCGAGCATCACCACCACCATCGCTAGTAGCACCGGGCTTCGCTCGACCGGCGGGCGACGCGCGCCCGACGACGCAGGATGGGCAAGCGCGACGGGCAGGAGCAAGCGGCGCGGGATGGGCGCGCGGCAACGGCGAGGCGGAGTGGGCGCGCGGCGGCCGAATGGGAAGGCTGCGGCTAGAGAAGGCCACCGCGTTGGAGATGGCCAGCGAATGTCGCTGTGTTTTTTATTTTATTTTTTGGAGAAACCGCGTCATACTAAAGGTGGAGCGGAGGAGACCGGTTGGTTGATCATTGGGTAGGCCCGAAGACGAGCCGTCCGGACAGAAGACGCCAGGACGGACGCCCATGTGCCAGTATTATCGAAATGATTAGCACACAAAGTGCCTTACCATGCTACTCCTGTTTCAAAATATAAAGCGTGCATGTATTTCAAAATTTAAACTTCATAACTTTTAACTAATCATTAGCTAGTCTAATCATATGAAAAATATGTGCCACAAAGTAGTTGTGTTATATTTGTATTTTTGAAATACTCTCTATTGTTTTTGTTGCAAATATAGAGCATAACTCCGCTGGTTAGCTTTATTTTGTATGGATGGCATTTTACTGGGTTTATTTTATAATTTAACAGTACTATTCTTTCGATGGTATGTGATATGTCTATCGACCTCAACAACACGCCGGCAGTGACTTTATTAATTTCAAAATCAGCAAGCTTAGTATTTTAGATGTACTCATAGAAGTATGGTGCATTGGTGCGTGTGTAAATTCATAGCGGTGAATTGTGCACGCAATTATATGAGTACCTATGTCTGTAGTATAATTCAACGAACGGTGTCGTGCAACTCTAATGAACATGCTGAGTTGTTTAGTTTCTAGCCATAAGTATACCACGACTAATGATAGACAAATATGACAAGTCATAAAAAATGTGATTAGAGGAAAAACACAATTCTGTGAACACTCTACTTTCGCAAGAGGTAATTCTACGATCTCGCCACCAAGATTTCTAATTATATATGATGCCTCCAATATGGCTCTAATAAAAGTGCCAATTGACAAGGGGAGTTGGTCAGTTTGGCACGTTCCTGAATCGTGATGTAGGATTGACCCAAGACTGAAAGCTCTCTCTCAAAAAATCATGCATCCTGCCACGTGGTGACATGGGCAATACAATCCTATAAAATGGATTCAGAGGTTATTCAACAATGTCGAAAAGTTTCATTGGATACGCGCTTAACTGGTTTAATAATCCAAGAAGTTGGTGAATGCGAATTGCCGAACCAAGGGTTGATGGTACTCTATTCAATTTTCCCTTTATTTATATATACGAAACAGTCACATATGGATAGCAAAATGTACATGTGCTGCAACATGGTAAACAAATTTTCTCGCGAGAAATTTTTTGACAGATTGCAGCCAAAGTTTTATAGATCTCAAAACCAAAAATGTTATATAGACATTGCTCTTAGCTTAAATCTCATCCCAAAAGACTCTCTATCTCTATATACTAATCCTGAGCCAAACCGCGAGCACCCGATAGGGCCACGTCGTCCGTTAACCCGCTGACCGTTCGATCCAGCCATCACTCGATATGGACCGTTCGATCCAGCGATCACTCGCCTGTTAAGCTGCGAACCCGGGCGCTCGCGAATCGCGAACCCTCTCGTGCCTTCCGCGCCCTCCTCGTGAACCTGCTCTGTCCTCCTGCAACGCTCCGCCCTTCGCCTATGGCGATTGCGAGTTTCGACACTTGCCGCGCTCGGTCTGCCTGCCGGCTGCCGCGACAACCATCGACCGCGTCCGCACGGACTCCCATCCCCGTGCCGCGGCCGCTGCCTGGTTCCTCAACTCGACACACTGTCGCCCAAAGTTGGGTTCCTCTGCGCGGGCACCACTGACGACAAAGACGTATCGACTGGCGATGGCGGAACAGAAGGCGGCGGAGAAAGAGCGTCGGCACGCCAACGTGGAGCTGCAGAGGTGCGAGTAAGAGGAGGCACTAGCCACCACGCCGTCGCATGAGGCCCGCCAACACGGTGCCGGGAGACGCGGTGCGAGCAGGTGGTCCAGCGGGCCGAGCAGCGCGGGGCCACCAACGTACCACCAAGCATGTCAAGTGTGACAAAGTAGTCAACCACCAACACCACCGGCGCTTCGTAGCTTCCCCGTGCCTGTGCGACCTCACACGCCACAGAGTGCACGGGGCAGTGCTCCAGCAGCCGGACATGGACGATGCAGCGCAGCTGTTTGTTGAAATTCCCCAAGGTAAGCTGCTCACTGAACCAACTCTAGGCCCAAACGTCCTCGGCCCTAGAACAACATGGCAAGCATCCTTGGCCATGTCGATGTCTTGCTCGCATCGTCGGATCCACTACCTTGTCCCTTGACAGTTGACACGTGGGTACCGGTGGCAGCACGGTACCAGGCCTGTGCCAGCAAAATGGACGATGCTAACTTGACGGACGCATTTGCAATTATCCAATGCGCATGGCCGATGCATTCCGAGAAAGGCTACATTTTCTCTAGGTGAACTTGTTACTATCAAATGCTCTTCATGCCAGGTGCCAAATATTTTTTTTCACCAAAAGCATCAATGTCATCGTTGCATCGTTTAATCTGATGACAGTGTGCTAATTCTGCATACCACACTATTTTGAACTAGTATGATTGATATAATAACTTAACTTTGTTACTACCCAGTGCAATTTTATGGAGTTTTACAGATTTTCTGTGTTGAGCATAGTTCTAGGAAAAGAGCACGAGAAAGCCTATTGAAGTACAAGTATTAATTTTCTCATATGCTGCCAGACCTCAAGTTTGTGGACCTTATGCGACCAAATAAAGTGATTGATGATCTAGATGGCACTGGACCCAGTCAGTTTTCTTTCAGGGATCCTACACCTGAGTAGTTTATCTGAGGCGACTGACTAACCTGTGTATTTGAAAGATCACATAATTTGGTAAACTAAGTAACCAATAATAATTGAACTGATGCCCTCTTCTTAAGATCATCAGATTTGAAGTATATGTGCAATGGCTATAAACTGACTACAAAGTACAGACTTGCTGGATAAACTACTGTGCCATTGGTTTACAAAACTGCACCTTATGTCATTTGTAGTAACTAGAGGTTCTGTGCCCATATTTCTTTCTTGAACTTTTTTAACAGCAAGCTTGTGAGAAGGGCACTAGTACCTATGCCTGCATTAATATTGTTGTAAAAATCTGCTCTATATCTTCTGCAAGCACAAAATTTAATATTACCTTGAAATTTTTTTTTTACCCATTAAGTAATGCCAGTTGCAGGTTGTATACTGCTATCCAGTGAATGGGAGATTTCCAAAGCCAGTTCACTTGTGGTTCACAGGTGGCAGTGGAGAAAGGGCCAGCCATCTTCAAAGAATTTCTCTGTATGCTGATAATTGGATCATTGAAAAAAGTGGCCAGGACCTTATCTTGGAGCATCTGAAAATGGTGAAGAAAACCTTGTGTATCTTACAGCAGATGCAGAGACAGCGCTTGATTATTTAGACATGTCAAACATACACACCAAAAAGATAGCTGTTCCGTGCAGGTATTGCAGTATCTGAAACCAGATAAAAGTAAAACACCTTTGTTTTCTCAAGAAAGATAATACTATATCGATTTTTACTAATAGTTTCTTTCTGTCCTCCTTAAGTCTGTTAACATAGCTTACTACAATTCACAATACATCTCGCTTCACTACCCATAGCAACCAGGTAACTTGATTATTTCCATGCACTTAATTTATGATATGGTTTCGTAGTCAGAATATCTTTATGTTGTGTACTCAAGGAATTGTCCATGTACACCCTTCCCACTAAATCTACTTTTTTTAACCCACTAAGATTCATGTGTTAATGAATTTTCCCTGTCTATGTCCTCTGCAAAGCAAAAATATTCATGAAGAAGAACACTATGGTGGTTGCGCCTCCAATAGAACTATATATGATCTCTAGCTCCACTCCATGGGCATGTCTTTTCTTTTTCCCTTCGTTGTCAAAATGCTAACACTTGGGCCACTGAAAAAAAAATAGTAATGCTGATACTGACGATATCTTACAATCATACCTTGTAATCCGGAAATGGTGCAGGTTGTTTCACATGTGGCTCTTCCTTTTCATTCTCCATTTCACATACATGGCTAATTGCAGGTTCTCCAAGACATCAGAACAAAGGCTTTTATATAAACAAATAAAGTTGCACCTCAATAATATATCATTATCTGAACAATCCCTTCTCTTTGTTAAGGAACAAAACATTTATACTCCCTCAAAGAGCATATTACATAGTTCTGAAATTCATTTCAATGTGATCCTCTGTGCTTCATTTAGGTATGAATAGTGAACTGTCAACTGTCTTCCTGGTATATTTCTATGTTCTGCTATCCATTGCAATACTGGTCCAAATCTAGAGGAGGTGTCCAGGGCAGGCGCGGCAACGCCACTCCCCGTTTCTAGTATATTCTTTAAACTAGAAATCCACTCATATGGTTTGTATCATCTTCAGATGTTGAAGCTCAGATATCGTCTAGCTAAGACTTGAGTATTTCACAGGATGAACTGAAGAAGATTTAAAAGAACATGAAAGAGTTCATAGAAATGAGGGGGTTTTGCTGAATCTTTTTATATTACCCTAAATATCTTCATTTATTCCTTTTGAAATCTCTAAATGATAACCGTATAATTTTTTATGTTATCAGACAACTTTTCTTTTGATCATTTGATGATATCAGAATTGATCCAACCGCAGTTTCAAAAACCAAAAAAAAAGAGTAATACAACCGCTAATTCTTTGTTCTATTTTGCTTGTGGGTTCAACCCGTTAACGGTTTGAGGTCTGAAAATGCAACCCAATAACAATTGTTATCTTCTGCGTGGGTCTGCTATGTTTTTTTTAGTCTTGACTCTTGGTGGGTTGTAAACTAGGAACCATTTCTTGCGCATTAAATAAATTCTTCGATTCATGTATTGGTTTTCCTTTTTTTTTTCTTGCTTTTGCCTAATGAAATTTTGAGAAGTCAACATATGTTTTGATGCATAAATAAGAAAATGTTGTGAATAAGTGAATTCACTTATTGTTCTTTTCTAGCTAGAAACTCCGCTATGGTGTATCTTTTTTAGTACTAATAAACATGTGCGTGTATTGCAACAGCACATATTATTTCTTAGTCACTTCCGTCCATGCCAATGATAATGAGGTAATTAGTGTTGAAGTTAATTGGGCCTGGCCCATGTAATGAACCACATTGGTTTCCTTGCTAAGCATGATCATCTATGCATTGCATCATGAAAAACTCTATTGCAAAAACGTGGCAAATTTGTTCAGGGACATCAGAGGAATGTGGTATTTGCTGATACACACCGCTAGCCTAGAAATTTGTTCAGTATCATTATGAAAGTATGTACCTTTGCTGTAACACTCCACACCGATTAATTTATTAATTTCTCATAACTATTGAGAGAGAAAGATGGAGAAAATGACATTTTGCCTTTATCTTCAACATCCATCGGTTTAGAGTTCATTTGTCCCCCACCCCCCTCCTCTCTCTCAGTCATTCCCTATACTTTTGTCTCTCTCATATCTCCACCTCAATGCCTCTGGCACTCTGCCACATTAGGATATAATCTACAAAGTGGCCACCGGCCCCCTTCCGTCACACGGGATCGGCACGACGCCGCGTGTTGGAAGAGGCATGGAAGGGCCATGCCGCTATGCGCAGAGAGAAGCCTGAGGGAGGCCACGCCACCATGCGTGGAGAGGCGCAAAGGAGGGATTGCACAGCCGTGCGGGTAGAGGTGCAGGGGAGGGGTCGCGCTGTCGTGCACTGATCTATGATAGAGAGAGAAGGTTGATGTTCAGCATGTTCGGGAGGCCGTATCGTATCGTGGATTATTTACTGCTGGCTGGTTTGGCGTGAGAGAAAAACACTGTTCCTGGCTGGAAATTTACGATCGTTTACGAGCATACGGTTTGTCGGGAGCAAAAGGAAGAACACAGGGCAAAAAAAAAGGTCATTTCTCCCACTTCTCTCTCCATAGATATTAGAACATAATGAATTAATCGATGCCTTAGATTCGCGCATTCATAATGCTACTAGACAAATTTCTGAGTTGATAGTGGGCGCGTTTCTTGGGCTGATCCCCTCACATTTACATTGTTCATCAACCAGACCAAATAAAGAGTTTTCTCTCTCACAACAACCAAGCCCGGTTTAGCCAAGTTTCAGATCAGTGAACGGGGCCGGTGTGTATTACTAAGGTCTTGTTTAGTTGGTGAAATTTTTTGGGAAATTATACTGTAGCACTTTCGTTTCATTGTTATTTGATAATTAGTGTCCAATCATAGTCTAATTAGGCTTAAAAGATTCGTCTCGTGAATTTTGTCTAAACTGTGTAATTAGTTTTATTTTTTATTTATATTTAATGCTTCATGCATGTGTCCAAAGATTCGATGTGACGGAAAATCTTGAAAAATTTTGTAAAATTTTGGGAACTAAACAGGCACTAAAATGTCACGTTTCTCGGATGTCCTTAAGCAAAACTTGCCTTCAGGAAAAGTAACTTTATGATCAACAAGCTGGCCTCTAACTGGCCTAGTTAATTAGACCCTAAGACTGTCTCCAACAATCGCGACCCAAAATACAAGACACATTCGTCATTTGGGTAGCGTTACAGGCAAATGATTCAATATCTATTTTGGGTCTTCTGCAACAAGAAGACCCAAAAGACACTACCGGAAACGTCAAATTTATCGAGTGTTTTTATGTTTGCCGAGTGTATTCTCTCGGGCACTCGGCAAACAAGATCTTTGCCGAGTGCTGTGCTAAAAACA
This sequence comes from Miscanthus lutarioriparius, assembly GCA_904845875.1. NCBI lineage: Eukaryota > Viridiplantae > Streptophyta > Magnoliopsida > Poales > Poaceae > Miscanthus > Miscanthus lutarioriparius. Next base: position 139,368 of record CAJGYO010000747.1, read on the forward strand.
CTCGGCAAAAAAAAACACTCGGTAAAGAGGAGGTTTGCCGAGTGTAAAAAAAACACTCGGCAAAGATGTGGTTTGTCGAGTGTTTTTTTTGACACTCGGCAAAGAAGTAAAATCTTTTTTCTAGGAAAGAATGAGAAGAAAAAAATGAAAAAAAAACTTTGCCGAGTGCCCAGATCCAGGACACTCGGCAAAGAAAGAAAATCTTTTTTCTGGGAAAGGAGAAGAAAAAAACAAAAAAACTTTGCCGAGTGCCCAGATCTAGGACACTCGGCAAAGGAAAAAAAATTCTAGGAAAGAAGGAGAAGAAAAAAAATGAAAAAAAACTTTGCCGAGTGCCCAGATCTAGGACACTCGGCAAAGAAAAAATGTTTTTTAACGGCCCGGTGGACGCGCCTACCCTTCTCCCCTGACGGCCCCTCCCCTTCTCCTCGCGCGTCAGACGCCTTCCCTCTCTCCGCGCCAAGGTCTCCGACGCCCTCCCTTCTCCCGTCGGCGGCCTCTCCTCCCGGCCGGATCCGGCGGTCCGACCACCTCTCTCCCCCCCCCCCCCCTCCCTTCTCCCTGCCACCGCGTCCGACGCCCCTCCCTTCTCCGCGCCCGTCCGTCGCCCAGCCGCTCTCCTTCCCGCGCAAGGCCCACACGCCCCTCCCTTCTCCCGTGGCGCCCTCCCCTCCTGACCGGATCCGGCGGCAGCCCGGCCACCCCTCCTTCCCCCGGCCGCGCCCCCTCCCCTTCTCCCCGGCGCCGCCCCCTCCACTCCTTCCCCAGATCTGGCGGCGGCCCCTCCCCTCCCGGATCCGGCGGCCACCCCTCCCCTCTCCCGGATCCGGCGGGTGGCATGTGGCGTGGCGGGTGGCGGGCGGCGTGGCGGGTGGTGTGGTGGGCGGGCGGCGTCGGTGTGGGGCTTGGTGGTGGTGGTGGTGGTGGTGGCATGGCGTGGCGGTCAAATGTGGGCGGCGGGCGTGGCGGCGTGGTGGGCGGCGGCCGGTGGCAATTTTTTTTTTATTTCTTGCGAAAAATATTTGCGAGTGTTTTTGGGCACTCGGCAATGTCTTTGCCGAGTGCTCGACGAAAAACACTCGGCAAAGTGAGTTTACCGATGAATTTTTGCCGAGTGTGCCCTTTATCAGAGGTGTTACACTGCAAAGTGTTTGCCGAGTGTGATTCGTGGCTTTTGCTGTGTGCCCTAGGCACACGACAAAGCTCTCGCGTTCATGTAGTGAGACAACCCTTTCTGGAATGGGTCTCCGGGAGAGATGATACTCAGATTTAGGTTATGTCTCTCCCGACACTCAAAATGGGTCTTCCATATAGGTACTCTATTGGAGGCTATAGGTATTGTGTTGGAGACTTATTTTGGGTTTGGGTTCATAATTGGTCTCTCGTTGGAGACAGCCTAATGCGTTGAAAAATAGGTCGCAAGGACCACATCCGCATGATGTCCCATTTTACACTTATATATATGCTAATTAGTGTGTTAGCTTTTCCTTGGATATCACTAACACTTCATAATCACTAAAAGATGGCTGAGTTTAAAACAGGATTTTTCCTATAACTGGATGTCATCATATAATAAAAAAGAAGAGGATTTTTTCCAAACACAAGTAGAGCAGCTAGCAACATATATACAAGAAGCAGGAAGTAGGGAAAATGTAGTGATCAAATTAAAACTAAAACGTTCTGACAAAGCAGGTACACATATATAGTATATATCAGAGTAGTGCAAACTACGTGTGTCTAGCCACCTAGCTATAGGCCGGGCACAGATACATCACATCACATACATACAATAATCTTGATTATACAAACAACACTGAACGAGTAGTAGGCAAACACAAGGGTTAATTTACACCGGTGCATCTTCCTTCAATCCTTCTTTATATAGTTTAATTGCCAGCTGAATTGAAAGTTTGAAACCCAGCTCGGACAACAGTGGCCACAGCACCGAAGGAGCTCATCATCACAGTCGTCGTCCATCAATCAAGCAGCAGCAGGTCCTCCGCGACGACGAGGAACCGCGCGGCAGACGAGGGGCGTCTTCATCTCCATGGACAGGCGGAGGCACTCGGCGAGCCTGACGGGCTTGTTGGCCGGCGGTGGCAGCCACCGGTACTCCTGCAGGAGGCGTCCGAGCCAGAGCTGCGCGGTGGCGAGGCCCATCATCCGGCCAGGGCACACCCTGCGGCCGGACCCGAACGGCGCCAGCCTGAGGTCGGACCCCAGCACGCTCACCTCCTCCTCCGCGAACCTCTCCGGCCGGAACACCCAGGGTCTCCCCAGATGGCCTCGTCGTGCGAGATGGCCCACATGTTCACCATGGCCGTCGTCCCCGCCGGCACCACGTGCTTGCCCACCCGCGCGTCCTGCACCGCCAGGCGCGCCCAGGAGAGAGCGGGCCCGGCGGGTGCATCCGGAGCGTCTCCTTGAGGATCCACTGGAGGAAGCGCAGGCTCGGGACGTCGGAGTCGGTGATGGGACGGAGGCGGCCCACCGCTGCGTCCATCTCCTCCTGGGCCTTGGATTGGATGTCTGAGTGGAGCGACATGCGGGCCATGGCCCACTCCAGGAGTATCGCCACGACGTCCACGCCACGGAAGATCATCTCCTGCATATGCATTTGCAACATGGACAGGTGTACTAATCATAAGTTGTGCTTATAGATTTTTCTAATCTTAAGTTGAATGAATTATTGTAATCACGATGATAGCCATTAGTTGATAGTCATTGAAGATGGGCCAATTTTGATTGGCAATTGCATGTGTGCGCTCACAAAACCTTAAAGATAGAAAAGGAATTGACCCTACTGCACTGAAACATCTTTGTGAAAATAAAACTCAAGCTAAAGTTATTCCTCAGGTTCTCTCATCTCTAGTTTATCTACAATCTTCGATATAACTAATGAGATGAATGTGCATAGGACACGCGCGTCATTGGTGATGAGATCATTAAAGCGTCATGTACACCGAAATTTGAAGTCACTATCACAACAGATCACATGATTTAACTACATCAGAATCTATTTCATCACCATACATACAGAATGCTCACCGGAAAAAAATTTGACTTTCAGAACAAAAGGCATAATTAGGAAATCTGCTAGCTTAGTCTAGAAAATTAGGGGTGAGGATTGCAGTTCCATAAACTAAAAGTTATGCATATAGAATAATATAGATAAGGATTTTATTTGCCTAGTATAAATTATTTATTTTAAAATAAAAATAGAGACCATGGTATGTACTCCCTCTATTTCAAATTATAAGACGTTTTGACATCTCTAAATACATATAGCTTTTGCTATGCACTTAGATATACACTATATCCAGATACATAGTAAAAACAATATATCTAAAAAAGTTAAAACGTATTATAATTCGGAAGGGATGGAGTATTTCCTAATTATAGGATGCATATTTTTACGTCCACTTATTATCACCGCTTTATTTGTATCTCCCCGATATGCACCTATCAAACAAGCATGTTACACCACTCAAAAGTATACCACCAACAACTTAATAATTAAGTGTTACCCCAGTGTATCACTTTTTGCCAAAGAAGCAAGGATGCATAAGATGAAAAGATATAGAGCTCACTTACCCACAGCACAGCGATCACATCAGAGTCCTCTAGCCTCTCCTCCTCTGGCAGCGAAAGCATGTAGCTGAGCAGGTCGTCCCTCTCGTGGTAGTCCCCTACCACCCTCCTCTCCTCAATGATCTTCCCAAAATACCCTCTAACCCTAGCTGCCAGCCCCTGCACATGGGACCCACCCCCAGAGGTCCATCAGCGGGCCCCATGGTGTCTTGTAGTAGTGGTCTCCTAGGTTGAACATGCCCACGAGCTCATACCCTTCCCTGACCATCTCACCCAGCTCCTCACTAACAACGACACCCTTGAGGCCCAGCACGCTGCCCGCCATGCTCTCTAGGGAGGCCCTCTGGAGCAAGGCTCTCATGGCCACCTCCCCGGACCTCTCCATCTGGTCAGCGACGCGCCTGACCATGTCGTCGGCGATGCGGCAGCGGAGGCCCCCGAGCGCGGCCATGCGGTGCGGGGAGAGCATGCCGGTGCCCGCGATGCGACGGAGGCGACGCCAGTACTCGCCCGCGGGGGCGAAGCCAATGGCACGACAGAACATGAGCTCTCGTGCCACGCCCTTGGGCGGGCGGTCCACGAAAGCGGCGCCAGACAAGATCTCCCGTGCCGTGTCCGGGTGGCTGCTGATCACCACGGGGGTGGCGCCGAGGGTGAGCGACATGAGGCGGCGCGCGCCGTGCGCATCGGCCAGCGTGGCCAGGCGGCGGTGCATGAGTGGGCCGGACACAGCTGGCAGGGAGCCTACCAGCGGCCACCCTCGTGGCCCCGGGATGGTGGCGGTAGCGCCGGCATTCCTATGTGCATGGAGGGTGGTGGTGACCACGAATGGCAGTGTAACCGCCACCACGGCAAGGGAGAGAGACACGAGAGAGAAGAGCCACGAGGGCTGTGTGTTAGGGCTGATGGTGATGGCGAAGTGCACGAGGAAGACCATGTAGATCATGGTGGTGATTACTTCAGTCTTCATGGCGGTTATATATGCAGAGTTAACCTAAGTAAAATCTTTATTTTTATGTGTGTGTGAACTATGTGTAGTGATTAGTGACTAGTGCATAGCAGGTGCTATTATGAATTTATGGTTGCTAATGCAATTACTACTTAGATGGCTAGATGAGAAGACAAGAAGAGATGTGTTGAGCTAGTTGGTTGCTTGGATTGTAAGTTGGAAGAAGTGGGCACGAGGAGCATTGTTGGTGACAAAACGGTCTATTTATAGTGATGGAGGGGGCTTGCGGTTGGCTGGGAGAAAGTTTGTGCATTTTTGCTAGCTTGTAGTGCTTCCTCCTTTATTTAATTATTATAGGGTTCATTTTGTAGTGGCTAACAATAGGGCATAGGCATGCATGCATGTACTGGCTGGTAGCCTCGCTCTAAAGCTGCTGCTATTGGGTGTCTAGTGTTGCATGGCAGGCAGAAGTCGTACACGACATGTCCTGCTTATCTTTTGACAGAACAAGAAATAGAAAAAGGGAAAGAATAAGTGCCCCTCCCATTCAAAATGTGTACGTACTTGCTCTATGACGTTTTGGCTTTTCTTCTTTCTATAAATACATAGTTTTTCTATGTACTTAGATATACATTGGTGCACAGTAAAAATAATATATCTAGAAATACAAAATATTTTATAATTTGAAATTGATGGCGTATTATTTAGGACATCAACATGGTTTACAAAGTGGCCATGGTTTCTATGAAAATATGAATACCAAAGAAAGGTAATTAAGTATTTTAAATTATTTTTTATAGTAAACCTATTAACATCATGGCTTCTATTATTGTAAATCTATGTTTTCTTATATATTGATAGTCTAAGTTTATAAAGTTTGACGAACGGGAATGCAAAACAACATGTAATTTGAATAGTAGAGTATAAGAGACAACTCCACAGATGTTATTTTTAGGATTGTATGGTAAGTATTGCAAATTAATATTGAAGACAATAATGGCCCCTGCTTCTCTTGAACAACAGATAAATCGTTACTAAATGGCCACTTAAAAGTCAAACTTTGTAATTAATTAGAATATAACATTTTTCCTTATGAATTCACCCAATACTAGATCGATATATTTTGAAATTGATGAAGTCATCAAAGGTGATCCGCTATCACAATGGGCACATGTCATCATACCACTGCAAGAATAATATATAGCTGAAATGAGTATCCATACTAAATTGGAGGTCAAAATCAGGCGGGCAGATTTCATCATAAATAATAAAAAATCTAACCAACCAAGCTACTCTTAGTTCTTGGGGTTCCCTTACTCCTTGCTGAAGATTAACATATGATATCAGTGATCTTTTTGTGTTTTAAACTTAGAATGCATATGTGTAAGATATGTCGTTGTATTTGATAAACCTTTCTAATTAGTGCTGAAGTGGAAGTAGTGCTTGGGTCTCCAAATCAGGTTGACAAATATCAATAGCAATAAATTATTTGAGTTCTGTGACTTGTGAGCCGTCACATAATAAGTTGAGGTTACTAAGTTTACACGTACTCCCTCTATTCCAATTCATAACACGTTTCGGGTTTTTCCAAGATACATAAATTTTACTATGTACTTAGATATACACTATATCTGGATACATGGTTAATTAAAACGATGTATCTAGAAAAGTCAAACGCCTTATAATTTAGAACGGAAAGAGTATGTGTAATATGAGATAATTTTATAGGCCACCTGGCCCTACCATCTCCTGTTCCCGCAAGTTTTTTGAACCGGCAAATATTTGTAATGACACAAATACCTGCCGAATATGAACCCAGCTGGAACATGAGTACAAGCTGACACAGGGACCATAAATAATCCATGTTTCTTGTCCTGAATAAATATGGATAAAATATGTATGTATTTAAACCTAAGCCACCTTGCGCCTAGGCTCCATTCCAGGCCTCCCGTCCCATTAAGAGCTTGTTTGGATTTTCTCCTCTAAATTTTAAAGCTCTAAACTTTAGAGCTAGAGCTCCGAACAAATTGTCTAAAGTTAGCTGTAAACTTTAGTCCACCCCACATTAAAACTCTATAGCTCATAAAGTGCTCTAAAGTTTTTAGAGGAGTGGATCCAAACAGACCCTAAGTATTGATCATCACTTATAGGAATGCAAAACTTTCTTCCCTTTTAACTTTTGTTGTCGGAATCCTTGATCAATTATATATGGACATCTTTTTGCGAAGAATTATATGGACATCTAAATGACTTCAAATGAAAAAAAGAAAATCAACTACAAACCTGCAAATGTCAAAACCTATATTTTCCGTACAAAATTTCTCTCTATTATCTCAGTTCGTTTGAATAAGTTATAAATTTCTGGCTCAAATTACAAAAGCATGAAAGTATAAATACGAGCTATAGCATATGGATGATAATTATGGAAATATTTGTACCTATTAATATTTTTTTTGCGCATACCTATTAATATTAGTATTACAAGCTAGCATGGGTAGTCACCAAGGTATCTTTTCAGTTGATAACACTATTGACGCTCATTGTTATGCCGATTCGTGTTATAATCCGGTAGTGATGCAAAATCTCTATTTTATCAGCACAAATGAGCTGGCTGGGATGAGCTAGTGTGTCTTAAGTGCGTTAATGGTAGTCCCAACTGCCAGCCAAGTTTGTAAAACCGCAGTTGATGTACATATGCACCACATATAACTCATTTGGCATTAATCCTTTGAACCTCTATGTTGTGTGGAGCCGATCACCGAAGGATGATCAAATCCCACGGATCCAACACTCACGCAGATTAGTGACTAGGATTAATCTTAATCGCTGTCTAATCAGATCGATTGTTGTAAACTCTGATTCACCCGTTCGGCAACCCTATCTCCGAATGGACACCAACGATTCTTGGCGTCAGTTCAACATGTATATAAACACAAGATCAATCAATGAAAGAGACACTTCATTCAATCTCTTGCTATCGTTGTTGCACATTTGGCACTTCAATCAATGAAAGAGTAATTGCACATTTGACTGTCCACTTTGCTCGTGAAATACAGGGCCTGACAAGAACGAAAGAGGAGGGGGAATTCACACACACACAAAAAGATGAAGGAGGCGGAGTTCTATGAGAAAACACCCCAAATGTTAAACGAATCCTGGCCGTCCATTGTGATGACTAGACTCTTACTTGCAAATGGCTAAACATTACCGAAAGGTTGGATAAAACTTCACGTATTCCTGCTGCAACTTGCGACACTACTGATAAGATTAAGATGTACACAGTAACTTGTTTGGATATAGTTGACCTGATCGAGGATAATGCCATCGTCTCAAAAAAAAAATGGACATATGTCCGGTTAATAATGACTAGACCGGCTCGGCAATAGTTTCAGACTTTCAGTGATTTCAATGGAAATAGCATGGTAAATCTTCATCACACCAGTATGCAAGTGGTATAAATCATGCATGTAGGCATCTGTTATAGGATCTTAAAAGTAAAAACAGTGGATCTCCACCTTTGTAGTGTAGTGTGTGACTCGGAACATGAGCATTTGTACAGATCAATGGGAAAACATCTACACCAGGTGAATGAGATTGACAAATTCAAACCCATTTTTTACTACAAAAATACATCCTTGCGGCTCGCGAGATCAAATCCAGTCAATCAAGGTTGCCGAGGTCCTCGGTTTCACTCTGATCAAAGGAGAAAAGAACAGTCCCGTCGATAGTTTTTGTAACAGGAATTGGCCAAAGAAAAAAAAAGCAGCCTGCTGTGCTAAGTTGACTTCTTCAGAGAATGTACTATGTAACAACACAAAAAGTTCGTGTCGGTGTTTTCGGACCACCGACGAGTAAATTTGTATCTGCGCGTCTGGCTCGGATGGTGTGCTCGAAGGACACAAGGGTTTATACTGGTTCGAGCGGAACGTCTCTACATCCAGTTTGTTGCTGCTCGTGTTACCGCCACTTGGTTTGCAGTAGGGGTTACAAACGCGCGAGAGCGGATATGATCCCAAGTCTCTAGTGGAAGGAGTGAACGAGTGCTGAGAGTTCGATTGCTGCTCCGTCGTGTGTTCGTGTCGTGCTCTTGTGTTTTCTATCTCGTGGTTCGGTCTCATGCGGATCTGGATCCCTGGTAGGGGCGCCCTGCTTTGCCTTTTATAGGCGAAGGAAAAGCGCGGGTTACAGAGGAGGAAGAGGAGAAGAACGAGAGAGAGAAAAATGCTTCCAGGATCGCCGGGTCCTTCTCATTTATGCGGGTCCTGCCGATCCTGTAGATATCAACAGGGATGGCTCCACTTCGTGACCCTGTTCGTCACTGGCGCCATGCGCAGGCGTCATCTACAGGTCATGGCGTTCTATTTTGTCCCAGCGGACGTTGTGGTGGTGGCGCCCTGTTAGCGTTAAATGCGAGGTTAGACGAGACAGCGCGGCACCGCTACGTGTTCTTGATGTGAATCCTCAGGTATGGCCCATCACGGCCATGGGTTACATCGAGTCGTGCCAGTTTCTTTCATGGTGTCAGAGTTTTGACCCTGGCCCATACGCTTGGACCTGGAGTGGTTGGCGGCGATATGGGTCCCCGTCGGACGAGACGGAACCCGCGTACTTGGGGTCGGGCTAGACGGAGCCCGTACCCAAGGGTTAGGCGAGACGGAGCCCGCACCCAAGGGTCGGGCGAGACGGAGCCCACGTCCTTGGGGTCGGGCGAGACGGAGCCTACACCCGAGGGGTCGGGCGAGATGGAGCAGACACCCAAGGGGTCGGGTGAGACGGAGCCCGCAGCCTCGAGGTCGGGCGAGACGGAGCCTGCAGCCTTGGGGTCGGGCAAGACTTTTTAATACGTCTTGCTCCATTCGAGGAAGTCAGCGTGGGCGCTAACTTTCTTGCTTTGGGTACCCCTATTATCGATACCCGACAGTAGCCCCCGAGCCTGCGGAGGAGTAGAATATTACTTTGGAAGCTTTTCCGGATGGGAGGACTCTGAGGGCCTTGGCCTTCTTTTTGTAGCTCATGGTGTGTCCTGGTAGGGTGGTGGTTCCCTTTTGTCGTGATCGGTCTTGTCGGGGGCATGTAACCATAGGATTCGGGAGGTCAGAAAGATTTTTCTTGATTCTAGTCCCCTAGGATCCGATTGGTCTGCCGTCGTACTACGACCGCGCATTCGGTCTCCTTGTGAGTCCAACTTTCCTCGAGCCCCCACACGTAGCAGGGGTCCGATCGAGGGTCGGCTCATCTTTGTGTTGGACGAAACACGGTGCCCGGTGAGCTGCTAACGGGCTAGTCCGAGTGGGGCCTGGCTTCCCGTTCATGGGGGTCCGGCATGGGTCAGCTGGTGACTGACTCCAGACTCTTGGCAGTCAGTTCATATAGTTCTTGGGTCCATTTGGCCAGTCCCAAGGGCTCGTTGCCTTTCTTCGAGGAAAAACTATGGACTGGAAACCAACTAAGACTCGAACGTGGGCCGGGATGCCCGCGGCACTCGTGCGCCCAGGTACTGGCCGCTAGCGGGCCCATCTCTCTCCACCTCTCGCTCTAAGGGTGCCCCAGAGTGGCTGTGAACCATCGGTGGGCCAGCCTTTGAACTCCTGGTCCTAAATGGGCCGTAGAAGAGTTTTTAGCTCTGGATCCCTTCTTACCTATGACGGTTCTTGGCCCATCGAAAGGGCGAACCGTCATCCAGCATATCCTTCGAGGGCGTGGACAGAGATTGCGTGTGCACGATCTTTGGAGGGAGGTGACGTGATGTGGCACAGTGGGCGCGTGAATCTAGGCAGACGGTTTGCCTTCTCACCCTGCTCTGCCTTATAAATAGTGGCCTTCCCCTTCATGTTTCTGCACACCAAAACCACAGCCTTACATTCTCTATTTTTCTGCCGCCGCCGTTCGAATCTGCTGTGGTTGCTAGTCCACCGCTGGAGCCCTAGATCTGTAGCCTTTGCTCCTCCACCGCCGCCTTTGCTTCTCCGTAGCCACCTCCATCCTTCATGGATTCATGGCATCGCTTCGATGTTACCTATGCGTGCATGGAGGGCCTTGTCAAGCATGGTCTTCTCTGTAGGAGGACCGATGCGGTGGAGTGGCTTGTGCCTGGCCATGAGGAGGTGTTGGCACTATCCGATGGCTATGTTGTCTCCTTCACGCTCTTCGACGAGCATGGACTCACGGTTCCTCCTCACCTATTCTTTCTGGGTCTGCTGCATCATTATCAGATCGAGCTGCAGCACTTGAACCCCAACTGGATCTAGCACATCACGGCCTTGATCGTGATGTGTGAGGGATACCTAGGGATCAAGCCCCACTTCGAGCTCTGGAGATATTTCTTCTCCATCTCCTTGATGATGAAGAAGGAGAGAGGCCGGGAGACCCTAGTGCCAATGGGATGCGCGGGCATCCACCTCCAGGGGCAGCGGGCGGCCGAGTACATGCCCTGCCAGCTCTCTAGATCCAACAAGGGGTGGCACTCGCATTGGTTCTACTTGAAGAACGACCCTGCCACACCCTTGCCTGTCTTCTTCGGGCGTTTAATCGAAGAGGTTCCGCCATCATGGCCCTGGGGGCCACCCAACAAGGAGAAGAGGATGTGCGACCTCCTCGAGGCCATCACCTTCCTAAAGACCCACGGCCTCCGTGGGGCTAGCGTCATCGGGGGTTATCACTCGAGGAGGGTGGCGCCCCTGATGGCGTGCGTCCTCCTGCTGTACGGGATGACGCTTGGTGCACAGCTCATCAGGACGATGCTCGCCCAAGGGTCGCTCCACGACAGCGAGGTCACGTAGCGCATCAAGGAGCCCATGGGGGAGGCCGATGCTGTGTTGCCGACCCTAGGGCATCTCGTGATGCGGACGAATGCGTACTTCATCGAGCTGCCAGTGGGGTTACTCTTCCAGGACTCCATCGTGCCACTACCAGAGCATGTGGCTATGAGGGCGGCGAACCGTGCCATGGATGAGCAATGGAAGAAGAAGAAGGCCAACAAGGAGAAGAAACGGTGGTTGAAGCAGCGAGCAAAGCTACAGCGAGGGAAGCGGCATCAAGGCTCATCGGAAGAAGAGGAGGAAGAGGAGGAGGCGGAGGATGATGGCTCCATGTCGCCCATCCCGTGGGATGATCTGGCTACCGAGGATGAGGACTCACCTTCACCGTAGACGGGGCCCTTCCCATGGCATGTCACGAGGCAGGAGGGGGAGGACGCGCCCCCGGAGCTGATGGAATCAAATCGCCCTGCCCCGTCTGGACCTTCGACGGTGGCCCCAAAGGCAGCGGAAATAGGTCGCCCTACTCTGACCGAGCCCTCGGTGGCACCTCCAGAGTCAGCGGGAGTCCGCCATTTTGATTTGTCCGAGCCCTGCATGCCGAGGGAGGGCTCGAAGCGGTAGCTTGTCGACGAGGAGCAGCCGGGGTCAGGCAAGCCGGCCCCAAAATGTCCTCGTATGCTGGTGTCAAGGTGAGTCAAGGGTTCCTTCATCCTTTTGTCTTAATAGATTTTTGGCACAATCTGACCGCCATGTCCCTTGCAGCGTCGGAGGGCGTAGGACTCTCCTATGGCTTGCTCCAATGAAGATTCTCCTCTGGCAAACGCGTCAGTAGACGGCTGGCGTCGCGCCGGTGGTTAGTGTGAGTGGTGTCGGGGCGGCCACGGTGTAGACCGGGGTCGCGCAGTCAATGGCTATGTCCATGGGAGAGCAGGCGGAGGAGGGAGCGTCTGGGGCACCCATGGTGGGCGCGGTGTGGCCAGTCGTGTCCTCAACATCACAGATAGAGGAGGCACAGCCGGAGCCGCCATCTGTGTAGGTGACCGTGTCCACGATGGGGCAGACGGAAGGGGGCACACATGAGGCATCCTTCACGGATGTGGCGATAGGGCTGGCCTCTGTGTCCATGTCACACACCCCCTCTATCGCTAGAGGAGCCGCTCTAGAGGAGCTACTGTCGCCCGAGAGATCAGCGCCGCTTGAGGTCGGCGTGGGGATGTCCCGATCTTTGGTCCGGGTGGCTGCCCTTGATGAGGCGACAGAGGAGAGGGAATGGGGGAGCATCTAGATGGATGTTGGGGACGCAGTTCATGCCCTGACCATTATGCTAGGCTCGATGCGTGACATTGTCGCCCCGGTTAGCCAAGTATGATACGACCGTGCTTCTGACTCCTATGTTCTCTTTCCCTGCCTCTAAGTCTTGTCTTCTTCGTAGGTCCTTATGGCCCACAGCTAGGAGAAGTCCCAGCTCCATGCTGAGGAGACGCGGCGGAATGAGGGGCTGGCCGCACAGCTCGCTACCACCCATCAAGAGGTGGCTGAGCCTGCCCCTGCCACCGAAGAGGTGGCTAACCTCCGAGTCAGGGATAAGAACACTTGCGACGACGCCCGTGAGGCCGAGGAGAAGCTCGCGGCCCTGATCGAGATGGTATGCACGGATGCCATTGAGGCCGAATGGCTATGGAAGGAGCTGGACGATTTGCTCTAGGCCATAGAGGAGCTCTGCGTGGGGACTGAGCTGGCTCGTTTGGAGCGCGCCGACGCTCAGCAATGGGTCAGCCACCTCGAGAAGGAGCTCTAGAGGGAGAGAGACTTGAAGGTTGCAGCCGAGGGCATGTCCGCCGGGCTCGCCACGGAGGTCGGGCAGCGCCAAGAAGAGGCCCGGCGCCTAGAGGCCGAGGTGACCTGGCAGCGTGATGAGGTGCACAGGCTTCGGGCGGATGTGAACGGTAAGTCTCTGGTTTCTCTTGTTGTCCTTTCTCCCTGGAATCTGTGGTGAGCCTTCTGACACGGTCAGTATGTGACTTGGGCAGGTCTTGATGACAAGCTTGGGGTGGAGGTGGTGAATAGCCATGGCCTAGAGAAGGAGCTTAGTGAGGTGAAGGACACACTCTAGAAGGAGAGCGATGAACACGACAACCTACGTGTTGTGGTCCAGCTGGTCTGCGACAAGCTCGAGCTAGCCTCGGAGTAGGAGATAAGCTCCCTCGTGGTTCGCGCCACCTAGATTACGGACCGGGCACGTGATATGGCGAGGGGCGCACTTCGCTTTGGCGGTCATCGATCATTCGTGATCGCCTGTTCTCATTACGAGAACATCGATTTGGCGACGATGAGCCAAGGCTTCACGCCCATCTATACCGACACCGAGCTGGACGTCATCGAGGAGGAGGTGGCCCCCCCTGGCGCATGACCTTTCTGCCAAGATAGAAGATGAAATCATCCCCCCTAGGGGTTAGTTTAGTCAGATAGGTCAGGCGCCGTATCTATAATAAGTGGACAAGTTCCATCCCTTTTGTTTTGTTTGAACAAGTCTGTTCTTGTGTTTCGGTTAAACAAGTCTGTTCTTTTGTTTCGGTTGAACAAATTTGTTCTTTCTCCCCTTTTATGTGTAAAAGGGGTTAAAGCGCTCTGACCCTTCCTATTTTTAAGACTATAGAGCTTGAGGTGTGGGCGAGAAAACTCTAGTCACGCTGGTAAGCAAGGGTGCCATAGCCGCTGGGGCGTAGGTTTCTCGCAGTCCGACCAGTTTTACTCGGTGTTCATTTCCGCAACCCTTGCCTCTAGGTTTTTAACATGAGAAAGGGTCGGGCACGACGACTGTTTCAGAAAGGGTATATATATGCTATTATCAATCAGCCCCCGAGTGAGACCTGACCCCTTACCATTGCTGGGGTCGAGGTTTACTAAAGATCGAGGAGACAATAGCAAAACTAGTAGAAGAAAGTGTCTCTTGTTTTAGAAACATTATTCTTAGTTTTCGTACGTACCCCCTCCCTAGGATCTGAGCCATCGTTCTATGACCGCGTATTCGGTCTCCTTGCGAGTCCAACTTTCCTCGAGCCCCACGCGTAGCGGGGGTCCGGTCGAGGGTCGGCTCATCTTTGTGATCGTCACCCCGTCCACGGTTTCTACAGCCGGAGGGGTTGAGCTAACGTCACTTGCCTTGATGGCTCGAGTGTCATGCTCGGTGAGCTCGCTAACGGGCATGTCCGAGTGGAATCCGGGTCCATCTTTCGTAACGGGGTCGACATAGCCCTCATGTGGCATTCCACTGCTCCTTAACCCACCTCCCGGTAGATGTCTGAGTCGTTCCGGAGACCGACTCAGGTGGCCCACTGGCCTCCCCTCGATGGAGATTCTGTGGGTACAACTCAAGGTTAGGATCGAACGAGAAGGTCGAGATGACCCTGTCCGCTTCTAAGAGGGTCGGGCAAAGGCCGCTGGGGCTCATCTACGTTTTCTCCTCTGGCTCTATTCGATGCGAGGCGGCCTCATGCCCTTCGCGGGCCAGCCTTCGAACCCCGGTCGGTCGTCACTCATGTTGAATGAGACGACTACCGCTTCGTGACGCGACGCGAAGCGTTGTGATGCAATAATTGCATGCGCCATGCTTGGATGTATGAGAATGGATGAATGAATGCTCATGCACTAGAAAAGTAAAGTGGGGGTTGGTAAAGTTACCTCGATGGCTCAAGTGAGAGGTTCGAGGAGCTCTTATCGGATATGTCCAAGTGGAATCCGGGTCCATCATTCGTGACGGAGTTGGCATAACCCGCATGGGGCATCCTACTGCTCCTTACCCATCTCTCGGCGATGGACCAAGCCGTCCGATCGACTTGGGTGACCCGCTGGCCTCTCCTCGATGGAGATTCTGCTGTTGGGCCCCTATAAACCCTTCCTGGGAACACGGAGGCTAAATCTCAGGGTGCGGGCAAAAAAACTATGATCATGCTGGTGAGGAAAAATGACGTAGCTGCTAGGGCGTAGGTTTCTTGCATTCCGACCAGTTTTACTCAGCGTTTGTTTCCGCAAACCTTGCCTTTACGTTTTTAACGTGATAAAGGGTTGGGCACAGATAATGTCTACCAAATAGATATACTCTTATCAGCCCCCGAGTGAGGCTCGACCCCTTGCCGTTGCTGGGGTCGGGCGTCACTTAAAGATCGAGGAGTCAACAGCGAAATTAATAAGAGAAAACGTTCGTAAATTAAGGGTGACCCGTCTCTCAGCAGTGGCCTGAGCCGTTCGATCGACTTGGGTGACCCGCTGGCACAAGACTTACCTTGATGGCTCGAGTGACGGGTTCGGGAAGCTCTTATCGGATATGTTGAGTGGAATCTGGGTCCGTTGTTCATGACAGAGTCGGCATAACCCGCATGGGGCATCCTACTGCTCCTTACCTGTCTCTCGACAGTGGTCCGTGCCATCCGATCAACTTGGGGGATCGGCACATGACTTACCTATGGAGATAGAGGATTAGATCATCCCCCTAAGAAATTAGTTTGGCAGATAATCCAGGCGGTGAACTCATAATAAGTGGACGAGCTCTTAAATTTTGTTATGGCCAAACAGACTTTTTGCCCTTCTCCCCTTTTGTATAAAAGGGTTAATGCGTTTCGACCCTTTCCATCGTTAAGGCTATAAAGTTTGGGGGTGTGGGTGAACAAACTTTGATCACGCTGGTGAGCAAAAATGTCGTAGCCGCTAGGGCATAGGTTTCTTGTAGTCTGACCAGTTTTACTCAGCGTTTGTTTCCGCAACCCTTGCTTCTAGGTCTCAACGTGAGAGAGGGTCGGGCACATAGAATGTTTACCAGGTGGATATACTCTTAAACGCGTACCGACTCTTTCCATAGTTAAGGCTAAAAAGCTCGGGGTGCGGAAAAAACTCGGATCATGCTAGTGAGCAAAAACGCCATAGCCGCTGGGGTATAGGTTTCTTGCAGTCTGACTAGTTTGTTTCCGCGACCCTCGCTTCTGGGTCTTAACATGAGAAAGGGTCGAGCGTAGAGAATGTCTACCGGATAGATATGCTCTTATGAGCCCCTGAGTGAGGCCCGACCCCCTGCCGTTGCTGGGGTCAGGTGTTACTAAAGATCAAGGAGTTGATAGCGAAACTGATAAGAGAAAGTGTGCATAAATTAAGGATAAAAGCGATGTAGCTATTCGATGTTCCAGGCGTTGATGAAGTGTGGCAGAACCTACTAAATTATTGGGCCCACATGCACTTGTCACTGTCCAACGACCTTTGACACCTATGCATATGTTTTCGATAACTTAAGAAGACTGTCGGGTGTCCTCGGGGAACCCCGAATCATCCACGATTTTCGAGCAGGATCACATTACAGAGTCATTGCAGTATTACAACAGTTTATTCAAATAGATACACCAGAGTAAAAAACAGCGGAAGTCTTACAATAACATAATTTACAAACCAGTAGTTTCAAACCATACAACTAAGTTCGATAATTAATACAAACCAAAGTAGTGGAGTGGCATTATAACATAATACAAAACACACAAAGAAACTGCCCTGCCTAAAGGCCACACATTTACTTCTCATCGTCAGATCGAACAATAGTCATGCAGCACGATCCAAAACAGATCTGCTCATGAGGCTCACCTGCAACAAGGGTCAACAAACCCTGAGTACAAAAGTACTCAACAAGACTTAACCAAAATAAGAATTAAAAGAACGCAGGAATGCAGGCTCATGGGATTCAAGGTACGGCTTTAGCAATAATCAAGGTTCTTTTACGTAAAAGCACTTTAACAAAATTCTTTATATCAACATTTAAAACTTCATAAAGATCATATACAAAGCTGACATGATCCGCATTGAGATCATGAAACTTCATAACCAACACCTTCTCAAACCATCCTCAAGTTCCAGTTATTAATACTATGATGATGAACAGTGAGTTGAGTCTCCATAACCGAGGAGCAACGACGATTCGAACCGATTAAAAACCCAGCTGGGGATTCCAGACCACACGACATATGCAGGTCCCCGACCTCCATATACCAACCTACCCTCAGATCCTCTAAAACAAGAACGGATCCGCGCCACCCGAGAATACAGTACTCCACCAATCTAGCCCATTGCCACGTGGGTACACGTTATTCCCGCCATCTCTCCACTCCCAGTGCGCGAGTAGCCATTCTCGTAATAGAATAGCCAAGTTAAGGCTTACCGGAGTATGTGGTTAGTACTACAAAGTCTCACCTCATGCAATTCAATAACGGACGGGCCTTAATCGACACAGACGGAAAGAACCCGCTCACAAGACCTCCATGTCTTGTGGCTCACACACACTGAGTCCGTCCGATCTAGATTTATTACTCCACATTCCCATATCACATGTTAACATAATTAACCAAAGTTCCATTTAAAGTTCGCAGGTGATAGGTAATCACCCGACTTTCATTGTTCTAAGCATAGCTAAGCAAAACTAGGCATATACGAATTTAAAACTGGTAATATGGTAAATATGGAATAACAAGGTTGGTAATGTACCAATTTGGTTTTCACTTGACTCCTAATCACTTAATGCAGTAAAAAGAAGCAAAAGCGAAATAAATTTGTAAAATACAAGGTAGGGTTGTATGCATCCGGGGCTTGCCTTCGTTGACGGAAAAGTCTGGGTCCGGAGTCGTTCTACCGATATCAACACCAACCTCCACAGACGGATCAACCTCCTCAACCACTTGATTCACTACCACGTGCTCACCTTCGTTCACTACACATAGTAACAATGCCATGTTTAACATGATGCGGAATACGAAACATGATGCCTGATGATAGATGCAAAATTAACAACTTGAATACAACTTTCCTTCGCGGTACAGTTACAAGTTAAACTAACTAAACCATTTTCGTAACACTCACATCAATTGCCAAGGATCATTACCAACTAATGACCCAAGGACATCACTTAATCAAAAATTCAAACAAAACCTAAATCACTAAAGGTTACTATTTGCTTTTATGAATGAATGAATTAATTAATTAATTAAGGATTATGAAATAAATCAACTGGTTCCAATTGAGCTCAAAATTTTTGTAAATGTTCATCACATGATAACTAAGTGGTAAAACAATTTTCATAATTTTTGGATACATAAATAAGCCTAGAAAAATTCTGAAAACTCATTTATTAATTAATTGAGCAATTTTTATCACATTCAAAAAGTACAGAAAAACAACATTTCATATTTTTATTAAATAATATACATCACAGAGAAGTCACACAAAAATTTTCATAATTTTTGGAACTCTAAATAATTCTATACAAAAATAACAAATTGCATCACTATTCATTCATTTCTGAAAATAGAAAAATCCATTTTGAACTACACAGTCGCTGACACCCGGGTCCCACCTGTCATCCGCAACCTCTAGCTTTGACTGCGACGGCGACGGCGTTGACCGGCACTAACTCGCCGACGGTGAGTCCAACGACGAAGGCAAAGGCACCAACATGCTCCCCACGACTACGCGCATCAATTGACGTCCTTAGTTGCAACGATTGTGGCACAAAATGAGCACGGCACCGGCCATGGTGGACACGGCGGCTCGGCGGCGCTACGCCGGCGAAACGAAACTGAAAACGGTGAAACAAAAGGCACAGGAAGAATCAGGAGCTCACCCCAATCACGTTGAAGGCGATGGACAAGCCGGACGAACAACAGAGAGGTGGGTCGACGTTCACGGTGGTCACGGCGAAGCAGAGATCGTCGGTGAGGGCGTTCTGGCGACTGCAGTAGGCAAAATGACCAAGCAACAATGAATTAAGTACCACAGCATCGAGACGAAGCCGTAGGTACACTGATCACGGGCAACGGCTCACCAGAGAGCACTGGCCACGGAGAGGTGGAGCTCGGCGGCGCTACGGACGGCCGCGAAGAAGAAGGGTTCGCACCGCGGATTCCCGGCGAAATCAGTCGACCACAGCTGGCTGGGTGGATGCACAAGAAGGAGACAGAGCTGGAACTGGCTTTAGCTACGACGGTGGAGCACTACCGCAACGGTGCGAGCTCGCTGGAGATGAGCAAGGCCGATTGAAAAACAGAGCAAGGGAAAAAGAAGAACGGCGACTGCTCTAGAGCTTTATAGGACGGCGAAGGAAGCAAGGAGAAGCCACGGCGAAGTCTTTCCCGCGCCAGCGCGAAGCCAAGGCCGCCACGCACGCACCTGGAACGCCGAAGACGGTCGCCGGCCATGTAGCAAGAGCGGTGAACACTATTCATCAAAATTACAGAATTGCCATCCAATTTGAAACTCAAATTACTCCCAAATTTTTGTAACAACTCAAAAATCTTCAAAAATAAAAGTTGTTCAAAATCAAAAGTTCTACAACTTTGCTTTTATAACCACCCCCTAATTCGGTCTACATTTTGAAATGCAAATTTGAATTCGAAAAGGGGACATTTTAAGGAATTTCGCCTTTTCAAATAACTTCAAATTTTACTAAACAACTTGGAAAACTCCAAAAACAAACTTTGTATAACTTGACAAGATCTACACTTTTGCTTTTAAGCTCAACCCCAAAATGTGCTTTGATTTTGAAATGGGTTTTCAGGGTAGGGTTTAAATATTGAAAATCAGGGTTTTCGGAATTTCAAACCAATACAAAGACTTTGAACTTGATTCAAACAATACCAAGCAACACTTATAACATAAATGTAAACTTGTTTTAGTGAATGCATATCAAAGTTTGCAATATGACCAATGCCTTGCAATGCATATGATGACATGTCCTATTTTTAATATTTAAACACCGAGGTGTTACATGAAGACTTCGCCGTCAATGGTCTTGAGCTTGTAGGTACCTAGTCGGAGCACCTCCATGATGACGTACGGTCCCTCCTATGGCAGAGAGAGCTTATGGCGGTTCTTGTTGCTCTAGACGAGGCGGAGCACCAGGTCCCCGATGTTGAAGGCTCGACCTCGTACTGGATGGCTATGGAACCAGCACAACGCTTGCTGGTACTTGGCCGAGCGAAGGAGGGCAATGTCGCGTGCTTCATCTAGTTGGTCCATGGCATCCTTGAGGGATGCCTTGGCTCCCTATTCGTCGTATGCCCTAACCCTCGGCGCTCCATAATCGACGTCGGTCGAGAGGATAGCCTCGGAACCGTAGACCATGAAGAATGGTGTGTAACCGGTGGCCCGGCTGGGGGTCATCCTTAGGCTCCAGAGCACCATAGGAAGCTCCATGACCCATCATCTGCCAAACTTGTTCAACCGGTTGAAGTTCCTAGGCTTGAGGCCTTATAGGACCATGCTGTTTGTGCGCTCGACCTGCCCATTCGTGCGGTGGTCCACCACGGTGGCCCAATCGACGTGGATGTGGTATTCATCACAGAATCGGAGGAACTTCTTTCTGGTGAACTACGTGCTGTTGTCCGTGATTATGGAGTTTGGGACCCTAAAGCGATGGACGATGTCAAGGAAGAACAGCATGGCTTGCTCGGACTTGATCGCGGAGATCGGTCGAGCCTCTATCCACTTTGTAAACTTGTCTATGGCGACAAGCAAGTGCGTATAGCCCCCGGGCACCCTCTTGAGAGGTCTGACTAGAAGGAGCTCCCAGACCGTGAATGGCCACATGATGGGGATCGTCTGGAGTGCTTGGGCTAGCAGGTGGGTCTACCGAGCATAGTATTGACACCCTTCATAGGTGCGCACAATCTGTTTAGCATCGACTACTGTGGTCGGCCAGTAGAAACCTTGTCGGACCATGTTTCCAACCAGGGTCCTAGGCACAGCATGGTGCCCGCAGACCCCACCGTGGATATCACTCAGCAACTGCTTCCCTCGTTCGATGGGGATGCAACGCTGTAGGCTCCCGGTGTGGCTTCACCTATAGAGATCGCCATCAATAAGGGCAAAGGATTTGGCATGACACGCGAGCCACCGAGCCTCCGTTTTGTCCATCGGCAGCGCCTCACGGAGGAGGTAGTCGAGGTAAGGCATCCTCCAGTCGACCAGAGGGTCGGACTCTATCGTTGGATCCTCGTGAAGCTCCTTAACTTCAGGGTTGGATGGAGCCACCGGCTAGTTAGCCCCCGAGCCTAGGGTAGGCGACGTGTCACCGGTCTATTCTGGCTCCTTGTAGCAGACCAAGGGCTTGTACTGATCGCTGGCGAAGACGCCTGTCGGCACCGGCTCTCAGCCAGATGCTATTTTTGCCAGTGTGTTGACCACCTTGTTGAGACGCCTCGGGATGTGATTGAGCTTGAGACCATCAAACTTGTCCTCCAGCTGGTGGACTTCTCGGCAATATGCAGCCATCTTGGCGTTGTGGCAGCTCGATTCCTTCATGACTTGGTCATTGACCAGCTGGGAGTCACCTCGGATGTCGAGCTATCGGATACCCAACTCAATGGTGATGCGTAGGCCGTTGATGAGTGCCTCATACTTGGCCACATTGTTGGAGGAGGGGAAATAGATGCGAACCATGTACCTCCTGTGTACCCCGAGGGGCGAAACGAAGACCAGCCCAGCGCTGGCGCCTTTCTTCATCAGCGATCCATCGAAATACATCGTTCAGTACTATTGGTCGACGACTGCTGGCGGCATTTGGACCTCGGTCCATTCTGTAATGAAATCAGCCAACACTTGGGACTTGATGGTCGTCCGAGGGGCATATGAAATGCCTTGACCAATCCACTCGAGTGCCCACTTCGTAATTCTTCCTGTGGCATCCCGGTTTTGGACGACCTCACCTTGAGGGAAGGACGTCACGACCATCACTGGATGCGACTCAAAGTAGTGACACAACTTCCTCTTGGCGATAAGGACGGCGTACAGGAGTTTCTGGATTTGGGGGTAGCGAGTCTTAAAATTGGACAAGACCTCGCTAATGAAGTATACGGGACACTGCACTTTGAGAAAGTGTCCCTCTTCTTCTCGCTCTACCACCAGGGCGGCGTTGACCACTTGTGTGGTGGCCGCAATATAGAGCAGAAGTGGTTCCCCGTCGGTCAGAGGGACCAGGATTGGGCCTTCGTCAGGAGCTGCTTGCCCTTGTCAAGTTCCTCCTGGGCCATGGGCGTCCATTCAAAATGGCCAGCCTTCTTCAGAAGCTGATAGAGAGGGAGACCTTGTTTGCCAAGGCACGAGATAAAGCAGCTAAACATAGCGAGGCACCCTGTAACTCACTGTACCCCCTTTATGTTCTGAATCGGGCCCATTCTCGTGATGGCTAAGATCTTCTCCGGGTTGGCTTCGATGCCACGCTTGGAGATGATAAAACCCAGCAGCATACCCCTTGGGACCCCAAAAACACACTTCTCGGGGTTGAGCTTAATGCCGTTTGCTCAGAGTTTCGCTAAGGTCTGCTCTAGGTCGGCTATGACCTGGTCAGCCCATTTGGATTGACCATGATGGCATCTACGTAGGCGTCAACGGTCGCCCGATGAGATCCCCGAAACACTTGAGCATGCAGCGTTGGTATGTAGCCCCGCGTTTTAGACCGAACAACATTGTGACGTAGCAAAATGATCCGAATGGGGTGATGAAAGATGTCGCGAGCTGGTCGGATTCTTTCATCACGATTTGATGGTATCCGAGATGCGCATCAAGGAAGCAAAGGGTTTCGCACCCTGAGGTCAAGTCAACTACTTGGTCTATGCGTGGCAAAGGAAACAGATTCTTTGGACATGCTTTGTTGAGACCCGTGTAGTCAACACATATTCTCTATTTCCCACTCTTTTTTTGTACAAGAACGGGATTGGCTAACCACTAGGGGTGGTATACTTCCTTGATGAATCCGGCCGCCAAAAGCTCCGCAATCTCTTTGTCGATCGCCCTACGTTTCTCTTCGTCGAAGCGACGTAGGCGCTGCTTCACCGGCTTGGAGCCTGGCCTAATCTTCAAGGCGTGCTCAGCGGAATGCCTGGCATGTCCAAGGGTCTCCATGGAAAGATGTCTCTATTGGTGCGGAGGAAGTCGACGAAAGCGTGCTTTCCTATTCGGAGAAAGCGTGGTACCAATGAGCACCACTTTTCCCTCGGAGCATACTGGGGTCTATTAGGACCTCTTTGGTGCCTTCTCTGAGCTCGAAAGACCCGACCAACCGCTTGGGGGGTCGGGTGCTTCTTTGATGGCCTCTTCCACGATGGCATAAGCTCCTTGAGGCGACAATTGCCGCGGTGTGTTCGCAGCACTCGACCTCACACTTGTAGGCGCGCTGGAAGGAGGTGCCAATGGTGATGGCCCCGCATGGACCCAGCATCTTCAACTTCAGATAGGTGTAGTTGGGGACGACCATGAACTTTGAAAGCCCCCAGAGCAAGGCCGCCGCCACAGCGATGTTTTGGCTTGCCCGGGTGAAGTGTGGGAGGGCTTCACGTCCTCGATGATCCTCCGATTCACATCGTGGGCCACAGCACGCACGCGCCCACCATCTCCATGGCGCTCGATCTCTCGCTTGAGCTCCTCACGTTCCTGCTCGAGCTGGGGTCATGCTTCCTCGATCTCTTGGTGCCAGGTCCTCAGCTGCTCTGCCCACAGGCGAGGTGGGGCCCCTGCAATCCCCTCGACCTTGTAATCAAGGTCATTCATTGGGGTAGCCTCTCCCTTGTGGATGCTTTCGACATACCCCTCGGGGGTACCTGCCATGAAACATTCACGCGAGGGGTGATGACTTCCCTTGCTAGAGTCAGAGTCGGAGGGCGACTCCGATTCTCCCGTGAGAAGGTCGTGGAAAGATTCCGTGATATATTCGGTCATCCCCATGAACTCATCGTTCGTAGGGGATGGGGGCGTGCGTTGCGCCACAAGGTGGTCAACGGTCTCTACGACGTTGCGGAGATCAGACAGGAGCGCTATCGGAGTGCTCCGGATGAGGTATTCCGGGGAGAGCGGCTCTCCTCCAGCAAGCTGCTTCATGACATTGGCGAATGAGAAGGTGAGGTGGTGCAGGTCCTCTCGGACGGTCGAGGTCCTAGGAAGGCGCCGAGCTGGCGCTCTAGCCTCCCATAATCGAAGCCGAGGAGCTGGTCGCTCCCAAGGGCGCGGGCCTCCGGTGCGTGCAGCTACAACTCCTCAAGCGCCTCGGCGATCGCGTCGAGGCCAGCGGAGTGAAGAGGTTGGACGGCGGTGGGAGCCTGCGCCAACTCTCCCTCCGTCGTAATGATGAAGTCCAGGTTCTTGAAGCGAACGTGCACGCCCGGGACTCAGCTGACGCCGTGACTAGCCATCCGATGCCTGATGTGGACATCGAGACGCGCAAAAGGCCCCTACCTGGCGCGCCAACTGTCGGTGTTTTCAGACCACTGACAAGTAAATTTGTATCTACGCGTCTGGCTCGGATGGTGTGCTCGGAGGACACAAGGGTTTATACTGGTTCGGGTGGAACATCCCTACGTCCAGTTTGCTGCTGCTCGTGTTACCGGCACTTGGTTTGCAATAGGGGCTACAAACGGGCGAGAGAGGGATGGGATCCCAGGTCTCTAGTGGAAGGAGTGAACGGGTGCTGAGAGCTCGATTGCTGCTCAGCCGTGTGTTCGTGTCGTGCTCTTGCGTTTTCTATCTCGTGGTTCGGTCTCATGCGGATCTAGATCCCTGGTAGGGGTGCCCTGCTTCCCCTTTTATAGGCGAAAGGAAAGCGCGGGTTATAGAGGAGGAAGAGAAGAACGAGAGACAAAAAAGGCTTCCAGGATCGTTGGGTCCTTCTTCTCCTTTATGCGGGTCATGCCGATCCTATAGATATCAACAGGGACGGCTCCACGTCGTGACCCTGTTCGTCACTGGCGCCATGCGCAGACGTCATCTGCCGGTCATGGCGTTCCATTCTGTCCCAGCGAACATCATGGTGAGCTGACGTGCCTGTCAGCGTTCGTACGAGGGTTAGGTAGAACAGCACCGGCACACCCGATGCTGTTCTTGATGTGAATCCTCAGGTATGGCCCGTCACGGCCAATGGTTATATCGAGTCATGCCAGTTTCTTCCCTAGTGTCAGAGTTTTGACCCAGGCCCATACGCTTGGACCTGGAGTGGTTGGCGGCGGTATGGGTCCCCGTCGGACGAGATGGAACCCATGTCCTTGGGGTCGGGCGAGACGGAGCCCTCACCCAAGGGTCGGGCGAGACGGAGCCCGTGTCCTTGGGGTCGGGCGAGACGGAGCCCGCACCTGAGGGGTCGGGCGAGACGGAGCCCGTACCCAAGGGTCGGGCGAGACGGAGCCCGTGTCCTTGGGGTCGGGCGAGACGGAGCCCGCACCTGAGGGGTCGGGCGAGACGGAGCCCGTACCCAAGGGTCGGGCGAGACGGAGCCCGTGGCCTTGGGTCGGGCGAGACTTTTTAAGACGTCTTGCTCCATGCGGGGAAGTCAGCGTGGACGCTAACTTCCTTGCTTTGGGTATCCCTATTATCGATACCCGACAGTTCGGCTGATGGTTTTTGCGACTGATAAGCCGGCTGATGCTGTTTTGTTGTGAGAGAAAAATATTATACCATACCTCCAGATTGATAAGTTAAAACGAACAGGGCGAATACTACAAAGGTATAGAAGGCATTAGTTTTACTAGATACATACTCACAATCATTACCTGTTCATGTCCAGCTGAGAAGTCGGTTTTGGATGGTTCGTTTCCCACACCTGCAGGCTTTTCATTTATATCCACCTAATTAAACACATGAGAAATCTACAAGACAATTTATCAAAAGCAAAACCGAGCAACATCAACAATGCACAGCCCCAGACATTTAGATGCGTACAATTATCATCATGACCACACGCATGCAAACACACAAAAAGACAGATCTAAAAGGTAGCATTTGTAGGTGAATAGAGCACTGAAAATGACACATCCTTCAGCACCATCATTTTCTTGAGTTTGAGGGGCGGCTGCAGCAGACACCATCCATCATCTGAACTTACCCATCAGACACCACTAATCTCGGTATCAGATTTGCCGGGTCGGCCATTGCGGTCACTCTTAAGGCGCATAAATCACAGGAGGCACAGTGTTACCCAGCTCCATTACAGCAAATCAATCGACACCAAATGGTTTGTTACAAACTCGACCAGCAGAGAACAGCTCAATTTGTTTTCTTGCATACCCAGGAAAGTGCCCCAGAAAAACCCTACTCACACCCTCTAGGAGATAATAGTACAGACTCACCAAGAAAAATATTTAGTTGACCAATTTACTCCAAAGGACAGGGCTAATTGTCCAAGGTACAGCTCAATCCTCTAAACTGAATAGTGAGAGCAAACATAGCTTGGATGTGTGTCTATATGGTGCCAGGACCACAGCCCACAAAGGAACCAGCATCTTCTGCCTGTCGTCTCGAAGAATTGGAAATTGATGCCGGTTAGAGCGTCCCGGCGGCACTCCTCAGGTTCTGGGTTCGACTCTCCGTGAGAGTCTCGTCTGTCCCACGCTAAAGCACAGGTCTAAGGACCGGTCCATTCTCATAGGGCGACGGTGCCGCTGTGTAAGGGTGGGGCAGGGGTTCGGGGGTTTTCTGGGCCTGCGTGAGAAGGTCTTCTTCTTAATGCAATGCATGTGGGTGGTCATACCCTCGCAGGTCCAGTTTTTACTTTTATGAAAAATAATAAGTTGACTAATTTGAAGGGCGGACCTGGTGCAAACGGTAGAGTCTTACCGCCTGTGACCGGAAGGTCTCGGGTTCGAGTCGCGGTCTCCTCGCATTGCACAGGCGAGGGTAAGGCTTGCCACTGACATTCTTCCCCAGACCCGCACAGAGCGGGAGCTCTCTGCACTGGGAACGTCCTTTAATAAGATGACTAATTTCACTCTAAATAGGCTCTGAATTTAAGTTCGTGCCCTTGATTTCATCAGGGATTAGCATTATGATCTTTGAAGTGACATAGTGCAGTCTACTTTTCTGAATTTCCCAGAGTCCACTTGGAGCACAAGCAGACAGCTTGACATGCATGATTCATCTTCCGAAATTAAATTTGACAATCTTGACAATGTATCCTTCATCAAATCTCACTCATGGACTATAGGCCGGAAACCGAAAAGGAGCGCAGCTGCAGCCACCCAGGTGATTGCCTCAACATCAACACTAGTACAGCTTTAGACAAAGTCTTGAAAAACAAGGCTTGGATGCTGTACCTCACGTCATAGCAGTCTCTGCGACGTGGAAATTCTCATGAGCGATTGTCAGTGCGTCAAGTCCCTTTTTGGCAGTTGTGCTGCAAGTCCTTGTAATGTCTAGCTGCTGTCCGCACAAGCACAAATCAAATTGAAATTCGATGGAGCTCATGACCTGAAATGACTAAATCAAAGATGCGTTAATGGCACGCTGATATGGGAAAATAATGTAGGCGGAAATGTGAGGAGACTGACTTTTTTCTATGGTCAGAAATAAACAACAACAACAAATAATAATATTCACTCTGCACACGATTTAGAAAAACTTGTCAGACCAGACTATTTAGACCAAATTATAAACTAACAGGAACCAGTTTAATCAGAAAACTAACAGGAACCACTTTAACCTCGCTTGACTATACTGAAGATTAATATATCTTATGAGCAACGGAGATACCACAAAAGTATAAGCTCCCCTTGTCCCAGTAAGTTGTGTACATTCTTTTGCGAGAAAATATTGTAAACTGTTCTTCATATTGTTTTACAATATAAACACCATACCACACCTGTCTAGAAACACACACGAGGTCACACAAGAACTGACACTTTTTGATGCCCAAGCCAAGATTTCCAAATCAGTTCCCATGGCAGCACCTACAAAGGACACATAAGCTGATCATGCCGTGTACCTCGATCAGGTTCCCCAGGCCACCTGTGCTTAACCTGTACCTCGATCAGGTTGTAGGACCACGACCACCTTTGATAGGAGGTCTGGAATGTAAGGTATTCCAGTATTGAAGCCACGAATGTTCTGAACTCTGCCGCATCCTATTCCTTCCGTGGCCTCCTGGACTGTACATTTGTTGACCCATTGCTTTGAAACATCCTGGACTGAACAGATGGTGTGTAGGATTAGCCACCTGGCTGTCCAGAACAGAATGTTACTTCTATTATGTAAGTTGGTAACCAATGCAACTGAGAACAATGCCTCGACATTAGGATGCACTGCCACCATATGAACAATACGATCCACGATTGGCTTCACTAATGCCTTTGTCAACTTCTTAAATGGGCAGTGGCAAGCTGAGAAATTTACAAGGAAATTTTCTTTACTTCATACGGCATATGCAGCTGGATCGGATCAGTGCGAGATCATCCGGGGTACGTCGAATTGGAGTGATGCTACTCTTCTGGATGTTTGTTTTTAGCCCAGATGCCGTTACAAACAGATGTAAGATAACGTAGATCAGCTTCAAATCCGATGCCACAGCCGGCCACAGAAATAACCACGTAGTCAGTGTATAAGAGACTGATAAAGGGGTAAGTTGGACAAAGGCTGCAATAGTCCGATGTTTTGGATGAGCAGTTGAGTACGTCCATGACAAGTGATAAAATTAAAGAGCATTGAAGCCTGGTGCATCATGTTGTGCCCTATTGTTTCCCGTTTTCCAGCTTTAGGAGTTTTGACATGAGTCTGTTACCAGGCCTTGTTTAGTTGGCGAAATTTTTTAGGAAATGGTATTGTAGCACTTTCGTTGTTATTTGTCAATTAATGTCCAATCATAGTCTAATTAGGCTTAAAAGATTCGTCTTGTGAATTTCGTCTAAACTGTGTAATTAGTTTTATTTTTTATTTATATTTAATACTTCATGCATGCGTCCAAAGATTCGATATAACGGAAAATCTTGAAAAAATTGTAAAATTTTGGGAACTAAACAGGCACCAGGTGTTCTTACTAGTTACTAGTTACCACATACCTAGGTGCCAGTAAACAGCATGCAGCTACAAATTAAAATACAGAATGATGCATACCATGGTTATTGTGGCGAGCTTCAATATTTCAAGTGCCTGCGAAAATGGGTCAAACTAAAAATTAAGCCTTCCTGAAGAGTCTAGAGCTTCAACCGTATAGGGACTAGATCGTCCACAACAGATGACCATGAAGGTTTCCTACTTCATTATCCATCAGTTGAAAAAAAAACTAGATCATAGGAGAAGACTCCCCTATGTCTTTGAAATAAGGTGTCAGGCTTTGAACCCGGGTCGGACGGGAGAGTTATCCATCAGCTAAAACCTGATTAATAGTTAAACGATGCATCCTAGACATGACCTATCAACATAGATAGAATTAGGTTTCTAGAAACAGTTGGCGACTATCTAAAATGTAAGATCAGTTAAACATTATGGGGATCAACTGATGGATTTCAGAACCTATATCCTCTGAAGAAGCAGAAATCCTGAGTGGTTTAATGATGGCATCCCAATAATGGTCTGATGGATTTCAGCCAACACCTAGTGATCTATGCAACTATGCACAATAATTTTGCATGAGCCCTTTTTGTTAGTTATTAGGTGCAATAATTCAAACTTAATGTATTAACTTTGAATCACATAGCTGAGTTGCTAACCTGCTGCAACCATCAGTGTGCACCATGCGGTTTTTGGCCAGGACCATTAGTCCATTACGAGTTGCATCATGACTTCCTAGGTGTTGTTTACAAGAAGTTAGTTTAATGGTTAAAAACAGTCATTATCTGTGAGTAATTTGTCACCAATATGGATTATTTTCTTTCAAGAAAGTTTGGTTTCTCTTTCTTTCCTCTTCGAAGAAAATCAGTTGTGCATCATTGTTAGAACAGATAGCAACATAGAAACATACGGTATGATCTCTATGATGACAGCTAAAAGATCTAGTTAAACATGGATATGATTGTAGTTCAGTTATGTTAAAAATATCAAGATGCTTCTTTGTTCTACTTCTGCAAACCTCCTATGAGGTTACGTGGCCAAGCATTTTTCATCTAGCACCAGAATTCATCTGGTCGTACATTGGCTATTTGTGTTTCATGCTGATGAAACTTCTTCGAGGCAGATGTGACCTGTGAGTTCCTGTGCGACACTAATAGTGCAAGGCATGAGCATCTTGTCAAATACTACTAGTAGTCTACTATTTCAACTCAACCATAATGTTCTCAAGTAGGAAGGAATGATTTTACAAGTTTCACCTATATTGAATCAATAATGCATGATGCGTTTTGCAGGAGAATAAAGGGTGCTAAAGACTAAAGAGCCATAAAGCATCAAATGGATCCTCTAACTTAGTTATTGAAACTTTATTACAATCAAGATCAGATATTACAAAGGAAGTATTTCCTGTAGAACTGCAGCTAGTAGATAAAAAATAAGCAGGTCCTAAGCAAGTGGATATTTAGAAAAACAGTAACTGCCCTTAGAAAAAATCTTGGATTATTCGAGAAAAAGAAAAAAATCTTGGAAATTCACATAAAAGAATCTATAGGCAAAGCATATAGGTGCCCCCTATAACTTCTTTTTGGTGGTGAATAATGCCTGACGGTAAAGTTGAGGACTTGGTTGATTGCTCATGCAGCTCCAGTGTAACACCCTAAAATTTGCTTCTCTTGAAATAGAGCTAAAATGATATAATTTTGTATTTTTATGCTCATAAAAACATGGGAAAATAATAAATTTTCATTAGATTAAAATTTATCTTAAGGTAGAAACATGTTTGTTGCATTCATGCCGGTCGCACCTTATGTATCTATGTGCAAAATATGTTTTTTTTAAATGCGTTTAGGAGACGAATATCTATCTCTAGGAAAATTTCAGCTTCTTTCTGGAATTTAATTTCTAACTCCTTCACCTGAATCTTTATGTTCCAAGTTCCCAACAATATTTTCATGAGATCCAAATATTTTATTTGGGTTCATCATGTTCCAAAGTGTCTCTAGGAAATTTTCCCAAATTTTCGGAGGTCTCGGAGTATTTTTCGTGGCTTAAATATCAATTCTGGACTTTTCTAGAATTATTTTATTCTCGAAATTAATTAATTCTGAAAATAAATAATATATCTCATTTTTCAACCAACTCTCAAAGCCTATGTGCAAGAATCCTAATAAATCTCAAAGGCTTATGCATTTATTTACTAATGGGCTTTAATGATTATTTAAATCCATTAGTAAACGTGGAGGGTGCAACATCAATTACTACCATATTGCTAATTGATGTAGATGTGGAAAAATTTTCTCCCTATAAATATGTACCAAACCCTTGGGCAAAGCACACCAAAACTACCGTAAGGGGAGCTCCTAGTTTGGGTAATCTCTCGTGTAATAAATTAGATTTTTCTCCTCCTTCTCTCGCCGTCGCCGCCGCGCTGCCCAGCCCGGCCATCCTCTCCTTCATGCAACAAGTCGAGCCCACCCCTGCACAGCTGCTGTTGCCATGGTCGTGTGATGGCTGTACGGGAGGCCAAATGATGAAGACGAGGTAATTACGAAATTACCACCAGTTTATAATATCGTCGTCGTATATTCGTTTTAAGTCCGTTTCGAGTCGTTTCAATTGCGTTAGATTCGTATCGATGTGATCTACATGATAGTGTCGTCGTTTTTCATGTCAAGTGACTTTTATATATATGCTTAAATATTAATTTCATTAATATGCAAGCAAGTAATTTTCATAAATAAAAGCAACATAATTATATACAATGCTCTTTTGCAAATAAGTTTTAACATGACTAGTTGCTAACATAGATATGTTTCTAAATTATAATATGTTTAGTCTAAACACACATATCAAATTTGATTAGATATTCTCACATGTCAGTTTGTATTTGCAAGTTAAAGTTGAATTGGCATAAATGATATCAAAATATATTATAAATAAAATATGATTAGCTTCAACTCAAATTTTAAGTATAAATATGATTTGTTTAATCTAAATTAATGCTACTCAAATACTTTTTCCTAATTAACATAAATCAAGCTTATAGTCTTCTCTTTTCTTTTATAATATAAAAACCTCTGAGTCGCTTTTTCTTTACGATCGTAGTTCCGATTAACGTGCTTTTAGGTATCGTGTGTTCATAGCGGCGTGTAGAATATCTTTAAAACCTTTTTACTTACTGTTTTATATGTTTGGTGTACTGTTCTAATTTAGTTCTGTTGTTTGCTTCGTGTGTGATTGCATGGATGATTGTGTGGTGCTTTATGATCATGTCCAGTCGGTGAGCTTTGTGTTGATGATATAAAAGAAGTTGGTGATCTAGAAATAGTCATTTGGAGGTTACAATTCAGTAAAAGAAGGATCTGAGTTTTAAGGCAAGTATAGCATGGGATCTTCATTGTTGTCCTATATAGCTTTAATCATTTAATTCATACTGCATGTGTCTATCTTGGCAACCATAGTAATTTTCTTAGCTATTTAATATTCTGGATTCCTTGTCACATATGGGGTATTGCATTGGTTAGTATGATGCTAGTGCTCAACTGAAACCATGATCTTGTAACTTAATTAATGGTATATGCAATAAACACTAAAGATGCTTTTTAGCAACATGGAACCAGGGGGCTAGAGCATTGGGCTGTTTTTATGGTGCTCTACATTCCTCTCCCTAAGGACTTATTTGTAAGTGATCATCCAGGACTTACAGTACAGCTGTGAGGGCTACATGGCTCTGGCTTTAGCTCAGTATGAGGACTTTTTCTAGCTTATTAGAGGTTACCTTTATTGGTGTAAGAATGGCTTGATGAATCGAGTATAGGACAGTCTCTGTCTCCTTGTGTATAAGCTGCGTGTCATTATGCCATCGGGAAGGAGGGTTCCTACATCTATTTGCCGAGTAAATCTAATGGCCCTAACTTGTTAGACGAACCTTTGAAAGGCTTTATAGTGAACCCTGCCGACCTTTCTTGAAAGTGGGTCAAGAGATTAGCTATCTCGGGCGAAATGGTAAATCACGACTTACAGTGAAAGTGTACAACCTCTGCAGTGTAAAACTAGTATATCAGCCGTGCTCACGGTCATGAGAGGCCTTGGACCCTTACAAAATAGATGATGAACACTGATGATAAAAATGCTCACTAATGATTACTGTTTATGCTATTCATTATTCATGTTTACCTGATCATGTGTTTATATGGGCTTGTGATAAACTTGTTGCTACTCCTATGCTAAAATTATGACAATTAAAAGCTAATCGCAGTTAAACCAGTGTCAACCTTTTGAATCTCATGAACCCCATGTTATATTTGTTGAGTACGACATGTACTTACGCTTGCTTTACTTTTTAAATCTTTGGAAAAATTCCGGATGGGTACTAGATTGCTAGAGTTTGGAGGAATTAGGCTTACGATCAACCAGTCAGTTGTTCCTGTGGAATTGGAGTATTCACCCAAAGATCGGAGTTGTCCTTTCGTTGTTTGCTATCTAAGGTTATATTCTTTATACTAAGTACGTTATATATTGAGCATTGTCTATTGATATTACCCTTATTTGTAGGTATATGTGAGATTTGACTTTCTGAGCTCACATATGGAGTGTATCTGGTTTTGTCCTTAAAACCGAGTGCTATAGAGTGGTATCAGAGCAATGCTGACTGTATGACGCAAGCCTAGTAGAAAACTGATCGTTCTAAGGTTTAGAAGTTGCTACAAAAACCCTTGCTCTATGAACCTTGATATTTTCTTCTCTACTATATCTCTACCCTTGCTATTCATCTCTACCTTGGTGCTTATTTTAAAGTCTTTATTCTTATCTTCACTCCTTGGTTTAATATGCTTTTAGAACTGTCCCTCACCACCTTCTTACGTAATCTGAAGATGAGTCTTAGGATTGTTACCCCTAGTACAATGAGGACGATAGTATCGCAAGTTGAGTCAATAATTGAGTTGTGCACCTTTATTGCTTTGTTGAATTATCATGGTGCTTATGCTTATTTTGAATTTTTTAATGATTGTAATGATCTTGTTGGGTGTTCCCACAATTTCATTTAGTTTATAGGCCTAAGGTATAAGGATCAGTGCAATAAATAGTAGGGTTTTGGTTTCTCCTATTTTCTCTATCTTGTCTTTCGGAGCAACCTATGTTTATCGGCTTATATATCTATTCTTGGATAACAAAAAATCATGAGAAAATTCTATACAATAGTGGACTTCAACATCTTTCTCGAAACACTAGAATCACCCTGATAGCTATGTTGGTTATGGAATTATGAAAATCACAAGATGATGCACCTGTGCTGTCTAAAGCCTAGAGCAGTTTCTATTGTGCACTATTTTCGACTACTTGAACTGCAGAATTTGGAAAAGTGTTCTATAAGGAAGTTGTGGAGTATTCGATAAGCTTTCCAACGGTATAAGCTACAACTTCATTCAATTAACAAAATGAGAGTTACAGCTATTTTACTGCACTGTTGTTTTTCATCCTGCGAGGAATTTCAGATTTCTTGTCCTTGCCCATACACAAGAGTCTCATTGGGATGTCAGAATGTCTTGATACTAGTTAGCTCATCTAGAAGGAGGTGCAAGCTACCCTTTTTGTGTCCCCTAGATGATCTTTTCTTAAGGGGGTAGCCAAGTTGAAGGATTTGCAAGATGAAGTTTCATACGTTCTAGTTATTCATTTGGAAGCATTGATTATCTCTGTGGTGGGGTCTTGTCTCGTCTCTCATACTATCAATCCAATCTTGCCATCTCTTGAAGCTTCATTTAAGAATGCTACGAATGACTGAGTCCTAATTCATACATGTTGAAACATAGATGGTTGCTACCAGGAGAAGTGCTTCACAAGGTGCTGGAAGGAATCCTGCCAATTCTAATCCACCGCCATCCAATTCTCCATCTATAGAGCAAGCTTTGATGGTTCAGACTCAATTATTATAGACTATTGCTCAAAGTGTGTTGAACAACCCGCATCAAGCGCCATCTATTGACAAGCATGGTGAATTTATGAAGGGACACCCACCGACATTCTCTCATATAAGCGAACCATTAGAAGTTGATGACTGGCTTAGAGCTGTGGAGCAACAATTGAACATAGCTCAGTGAGATGACCATGAGAAGGTGTTTTTGCATCCGGCCAACTCTAGGGCGCAGCACAAGATTGGTGAGTCTTACCAGTATGGACGTCCCAACAACATTGGACAGATCACCTAGAAGGAGTTTAGCGAGAGCTTCAGGTCGTACCACATTCCCACAGGTGTGGTAGAACTCAAGCCAGATGAGTTATGGGCTCTCAAGCAACGTGTGAGTATCGTGACATGTTCACTTAGTTGTCGCGCTATGCTCAAGAAGAAGTGGATAATGATGCTAAGAAACAGAAATGCTTTTTGAAAGGACTGAATGATGGAGTTCAATTACAGTTGATGACTGTTGTGTATCCTGATTTAAAAACATTGGTGGATAGAGCAATTGTAATTAAGAACAAGCGTCGAGAGATGGAAGAGAAGAAGAGAAAGCGTGACCTTCAACGCCAGTTAAGAAATACTCGTCTCCATTTTGTTACACAACCAGAATATCAGTCACACCCTATGAATCTGCCTAGAAGTAATGATCAAGATCAGTATCATCAACCTAATGATGGAGTTTAGCTTTTTAGCTCGCAAGAGCCATGTCTGTCATCTCCCACTATCACTGTGATAAAGACAAATACTTCTACTGGTGAGGAAAATTATGATTGTGGTGAAATTGAACATTATGAGAACGAGTGTCTTGAGAAGTTTGCTGAGAGTAATCAAAGCCAGAATTGACAGTAGCAGGAGCTAGAACATAATGTCCATAAGAAGCAGGTGCAAGAAAATAAATTAAAGTGAAAGTATATCCCTAGAAGTCTGAACAATGTGGATATGATTACCACTCAGGACATTGTTTATTGTTTAATTGTAGTAAGCTCAGCCACTGCTATGGGGTTATTGACCCTAGTGCTTCACATTCATTCATCTCTAGGGAATGTGTGGAAGATCATAAGATAACTATGCTTTCAATGAGGAGACCGGTGATACTTAACTCTCTAGGAGGAGAAAAGAAGGCAAACCGTAGATGCCCAAAAGTTAGTCTTAACATAAAAGGGAAGAACTTCGAGGCAAACCTTATTGTTTTGGAATTAATGGACATTGATGTTATCCTTGGAATGGAATGGTTGTCTGCACGCAAAGGAGTGATTAAGTATGCCTAACATTCGGTGCTTCTAATAACATCGTTAGGAGAAAGAATTGAGTATGAGGGTATTCAACCTGCACCTGAGGAATATGAGAATGACCTATTAGAAGGTGTATACTCAGAGGACGTATACCACTTAAGGGTTTCATAAGCCAAACTAAGTATCCTTTGCTTGGTTGATAAGTTATTGGATCATCTACGAGGAATGGATGCATTCGTCAATATGGCTCTGCAATTCGAGCTATCCTAGCTGGGAGTCCAATCTTCAACATACCTAGGATAAGTAGGTGTTGATGACATAGGAATGAGATATCTGATAACTATAGATGGTTCTATGGAGTCTTAGGAAATCCCAATGATATACTAAGCATGATAAGAAGGTTTGGAATGAAGCAATCAAGGTTTTATGACCTAGAAAAGTGATATCACTCGGAGAAGCAAAAGTTGTTGCCAATGTCTTTAGCAAGAGAGAGTTATGCTGAGAAGATTCGGACGACACCATGGACTAAGAATAGTCGTTTGAGAGTTGAGCAACTTGATCTGAGCATCCGAAGTCATTAATGTTTTAAAGTTGACAATAGAATCTACTTTAGACCAAGAAAGTAAGGAAGCTTCGTTGGAAGGTGAATATTTTAAGAAAAAGAATTGATATTATGAACTAAAAAGGAAAGGTGACCTAGTGATTGGAGCTACCTGACTATTGTTTGAAGTATCTGTTAGAATCTTGGAATTAGTTTGGCAAGATACTTGGAGTAAGGTTAACAGGTATGCAAAGTAAAATGGGATCCTTATCAAGACGATGGAACTACACGAGGAAGTAGAGAAGAATCCAAAGATGGAGAATCTGTATCTCTTTTGTCACCATTTTTTGAATCTCGAGGACGAGATTCATCTTAAGGGGGGTAGAATTGTAACACCCTAAAATTTGCTTCTCTTGAAATAGAGCTAAAATGATTTAATTTTGTATTTTTATGCTCATGAAAACATGGGAAAATAATAAATTTTCATTAGATTAAAATTTATCTTAAGGTAGAAACATGTTTGTTGCATTCATGCCGGTCGCACCTTGTGTTTCTATGTGCAAAATGTGTTTTTTAAATACGTTTAGGAGACAAATATCTATCTCTAGGAATTTTCCAACTTCTTTCTAGAATTTAATTCCTACCTCTAAGTTCCTAACAATCTTTTCATGAGATCCAAATACTTTATTAGGGTTCATTATGTTTCAAAGTGTCTCTGGAAAATTTTTCTAAATTTTCGGAGGTCTCGGAGTATTTTTCGTGGCTTAAATATCAATTCTGAACTTTTCTAAAATTATTTTATTCGCAAAATTAATTAATTCCAAAAATAAATAATATATCTCATTTTTCAACCAACTCTCAAAGCCCATGTACAATAATCCTAATAAATCTCAAAGGCCCATGCATTTATTTACTAATGGGCTTTAATGATTATTTAGGTTCATTAGTAAATGTGGAGGGTGCAACATCAATTAGTACCATATTGCTAGTTGATATAGATGTGGGAAATTTTTCTCCCTATAAATATGTACCAACCCCTTGGGCAAAGCATCACAAAACTACCGTAAATGGAGCCCCTAGTTTAAAAAATCCCTCGTGTTGTAAATTAGATTTTTCTCTTCATCTCGCCGTCGACGTCGCCGCCACGCTGCCCAGCCCGGCCATCCTCTCCTTTGTGCAACAAGTCAAGCACACCCCTGCGCAGATGCTGTTGCCGTGGCCGTGTGGTGGCTGTACGGGAGGCCAAATGATGAAGACGAGGTAATTACGAAATTACCACCAGTTCATAATATCGTCGTCGTATATTCGTTTTAAGTCTGTTTCAAGTCGTTCCAATTGCGTTAGATTCGTATCGATGTGATCTACATGCTAGTGTCGTCGTTTTTTCATGTCAAGTGACTTTTATATATATGCTTAAATATTAATTTCATTAATATGCATGCAACTAGTTTTCATAAATAAAAGCAACATAATTATATACAATGCTCTTTTGCAAATAAGTTTTAACATAACTAGTTGCTAACATAGATATGTTTCTAAATTATAGTATGTTTAGTCTAAACACATATATCAAATTTGATTAGATGTTCTCACATGTTAGTTTGTATTTGCAAGTTAAAGTTGAATTGGCATAAATAATATCAAAATATATTATAAATAAAATATGATTAGCTTCAACTCAGTTTTTAAGTATAAATATGATTTGTTTAATCTAAATTAATGCTACTCACATAGTTTTTCCTAATTAACATAAATCAAGCTTATAGTCTTGTCTTTTCTTTTATAATATAAAATGTTGTAGTTGTTTCTTTACAACTGTAGTTTCGATTAGCGTGCTTTTCGTGTCTGTGTGTTCGTAGCGACGTATAGAATATCTTTAAAACCTTTTTACTTACTGTTTTATATGTTTAGTGTACTGTTCTAATTTAGTTCTATTGTTTGCTTCGTGTATGATTGCATGCATGCTTGTGTGTGCTTTATGATCATGTTCAGTTGGTGAGCTTTACGTTGGTGATATAAAAGAAGTTGGTGATCCAGAAGAAGTCGTTTGGAGGTTACAATTCAGTAGAAGAAGGATGTGAGTTTTAAGGCAAGTATAGTATGTGATCTTTCTTGTCCTTTAATCATTTAATTCATATTGCATGTGTCTACCTTGGCAATCGTAGTAATTTTCCTAGCTATTTACAGCCTGTTCGCTTGGTTGTAAACGATCGTGGATTATAAGCCAGAACAGTATTTTTCTCTCACACCAAACCAGCCAGCAGTAATAATCCACGATCGTTTCAGCCGAATCCCACATGCTGTTAATATCTTAGATTCCTTGTCACCTATGGGGTATTGCATTGGTTAGTATGATGCTAGTGCTCAACTAAAACCATGATCTTGTAACTTGACTAATGATATATACAATAAACACCAAAAGATGTTTTTTAGCAACATGGAACCAGGGTGCTAGAGCATTTGGTTATTTTTATGATGCTCTAGATTCCTCTCCCTAAGCACTTATCTATAAGTGATCATCCAGGACTTACAGTACAACTGTGAGGACTACATGGCTCTAGCTTTAGCTCAGTATGAGGACCTTTTCTACCTTGTTAGAGGTTAACTTTATTGACGTAAGAATGGCTTGACGAATCAGGTATAGGACAGCCTCTATCCGCTTGTGTATAGGTTGCGTGTCATTGTGCCATCGGAAAGGGATTCCTATATCTGTTTGCCGAGTGAATCTAATGGCCCTAACTTGTTAGACGAACCTTTGAAATGCTTCATAGTGAACCCTGCCGACCTTCTTTGGAAGTGGGTCAAGAGATTAGCTAACTCGGGCGAAAGGGTAAATCACGACTCACAGTGTCGGTCGTGCTCATGGTCACGAGTGGCCTTGGACCCTTACGGAATAGATGATGAACACTAATGATACTGATGATAAAGATGCTCACTAATAATTACTGTTTATGATATTCATTATTCATGTTTTTCTAATCATGTGTTTATATGGGCTTGTGATAAACTTGTTGCTACTCCTATGCTAAAATTATGACAATTAAAAGTTAATCGCAGTTAAATCAGTGTCAACCTTTTGAGCCTCATAAACCCCATGTTATATTTGTTGAGTACGACATATACTTACGCTTGCTTTACTTTTTAAATATTTGAAAAATCCCAGATGGGTACCAGATTGCTAGAGTTTGGGAGAATTAGGCTGCGATCAACCAGTCAGTTGTCCCTGTGAAATTAGAGTCTTCACCCGAAGATCAGAGTTGTCTTTCCGTTGTTTGCTATATAATGTTATATTCTTTATACTAAGTATGTTATATATTGAGCATTATCTATTGATATTATCCTTATTTATAGCTATATGTGAAATTTGATTTACTGGACTCACATATAAAGTGTATCTGATTTTGTCCTTAAAACCGGATACTACATCCAAAAATCATTAGAGATAATGGGGAACATCAAAAAGTATATGCACACTTTTGCTTGACGAATCACTTTGAAGGTAAAAAGGAACAATGGTCAATAATCATCGTACAACACAGCAAATCAGTACAAGCCTCAATGACTCTTCCGTCGTTCCTCTCTGCTCTGATGGGGGAAAGTTGCTTCTCTTTTGCACAAATGTAAATTAATCACAAGTATGGTCTATGGACCTAATAAAAAAGAAAGCTTCTTAGACTTGAAGTGGGTCATGGACTCATAATGTGTGCTAGCTCTTTATTCACACGCACCTACTCAACTAATGGCTTCCGATTTTCTTTATGTTAAAGGTCCTGATCCGATTCACTTCCACTAATAGAAAGGTCTGGCAACTGTGGTTTGCTCTTCCACCACCACATCGTGTTGTAAGAATAAACATCAGAAGAATTCAGTGAAAGAACAAGCAAATTATACCAAAAAAAATCAATCTACCATGGAATACAATGTTTTTATGATCTACCTATAGATTGCACTAAAAAATTCCAAATCACTACATAAACAAGAATATAAGTCCGACGGTGAACAGCTGTCAGTATTTTACCTTTATTTACACCGAAATATCAATCCTCAAGAGCCTTCACCAAGTGGTTCATGACTCATGAGGGCCCTGTCGCTCCACTCCCACGTGTGAACCTGAAAATGAAAGAACCAGCTCCACCATAGTCAGGACCATCAATAAAAGGAGATGCTAGGTGTCAATGGACATCCTTTTCCTCTCAAAGAGCTAGTTAGCCCTGCTGTCTTTTCAGTAGGTGTAGCTGTGGTGGTTGAGCTGAGCACAGCAAGAATGTTAAACATGCAAACTAGCAATTGGGGAAGAAGAATTATATACGAGTGGTGGGGCCATTGTGCTGTGATCATTGCCAAGATAGGTATGATCTTGTGGTGACTCATCACTCAGGGACAAGATAAATGTGAAGTTATGGCCCCGTTCGCTTCGCTGAAAAAACAAGCTGAAAACTATTCCGGCTGATTTGTTGTGGGAGAAAAACATTATTCCAGCTGAAAAGACAAGCCGAAAAATACGGATTATAAGACAAACGAACAGGGCCATTTGGTTTGAGAAATAGTGTTATAGTGATGCGACAGCAACCACAAGATCCACAACCAAAATAAGGATTCGATGTTCATGAAATTGTAGCGATGGCAGAAAAGACATCTGCCTGGTGATCCACATACATACAGACCATGCCCATCTGTAACTGGCTTGGTTTGGCTGAGGCACTGTTGCAAAGAACAAGGACAGCACATACTTGGCAAAGATCTATGAAGGGGAAAAAAATCAAGGTGAATAACGTTTAAGAGTGCTTGTAAATTGGGTTCAATAGCTTTCTTTGCCTGCTACCCTAGGTTGCGTCCACAAGTGAATCAATGGTGATTTATCGTCCATAATGAGATTTCGTAGTCAGGTATATGTCTTACTTGCAATGGAAATCCTTTTTTCACCGTTGTTATCCTAGTCCCGGCAAAAAGATAAAAATGTCTTTGATAGAAAAAGAATACACAATTTGTTCCGGCTCAAACAAATAACCTTACACCAACCAGCTTTCAGAAAGAAATGGCCAGCAAATATGAGTTTTCCATAATAACCAACTGATTGAAACCCACCAACAGATTTCCAAACCCTACCTCAAAGACCATGCAAAGTCAAATGTGACATATTTGTAACTGAACGGAGTAAGTGTAAGTAATCTCAAAGTTTTTCATACAAACCTATCTCAGTGTACTGTAAGAGTTTACGGATCCTGTTTTACTGTAGCTTGTATGAAGGTCGCCGAATGAACCTGTATCCTGATGTACGTCTACCACAGCTAAAACAAGCCATAATATTTTGATGTGCAGACACACACCATAGACTTTAAGGCATATGGAAAGATGTGCCCGAAACAATGGTTACATCGGTTCTTGGTAACATAGCTACATGCTACTCAAGTATTTCCAACAACAATGTTCATTAGCCATTACTATACTGAAAAAGCAAATTATCTACCATGCAGGAGAATCGCACATCATTGATTAAAGAGAGAAAGCACGGTCAATAAAAAGCCATCACTCTTGATGGAGAGTAAGTGTAAGAAACAAAAAAAGAAAGAAAACACTATGCTGAAAAATTGATGATCTCCTCAGATCTCAACCTGATACAACAGAGCTCTAGGGACCAAATCAACAAACGATATTACATATTTCTAAGACAATAGTTTCCAAATTAATTAAGCGGTATTTATATTTTTTATTAGTAATAAAACGAATTTATGCACTCCTTTTGGCAAAAGGATAACAAGACCGTGCTTATAAATTGTAAAAGCAGAGTTTCAAATAGTTCTTATACCAGATCGGAATGTTTCAAAAGCAGAGTATCAAATAGTTCTTATACCAGATCGGAATGTTTCAAAAGCAGAGTATCAAATAGTTCTTATACCAGATCGGAATGTTTCAAAAGCAGAGTATCAAATAGTTCTTATACCAGATCGGAATGTTTCAAAAGCAAAGTTTTAGAGGCAAATGAAGAGCAAAGCTCCAAACCAGCATCAAATCATGTCTTGGAGCCCTCAGCTTCACTACTAAATGCTCCAGTAAGAACCACAGTATCACACATATTACTATTCATAGTGATAAATCCTTACCTAAATAAAAAAATTTGCAAAAGCCTTTAAATGAAGCTTATGCATCAAGAGAGCATTAAATCTGGTCCGAAATGGGGAAAACCTAATATTATGCATTGCTATTACTACCGCACATATGCCTATCACTTTTCTCAGCCCTCGAAACCAACACTACACGCACCGGTACAAGCAGATGACCCTAGGTCTCAGCCTACAGCATAGGAATGGCAACATGGCAAAATACCCAGAAGTGGGCAGGGAACTAGCCTCTCCACTAATTGCGATCCAGAAGTGAATCACGCCAATATTGTGCAAGCATAATTTTTGGTTCATAAACAATGCAAATCACCAATAACTAGTACTCCCTCCATCCCAAATTATAAGTCATTTTAACTTTCTTTGAAAGTCAAAGCATCTCAAGTTTGATCAAATTTATATTTATATAACAAATAATAATATTTATGATACGAAATAAACATCATTAGATTCTTTATTAATTATATTTTCATAATATACCTATTTGATTTTATAAATTTTTGTAATTCTCTCTATAATTTTGGTTAAACTTGAGATGCTTTGACTCTTCAAGAAAGTTAGAATGACTTATAATTTGGAATGGAGGGAGTAGATTAGAATTCATCTGTTAGCTGTTAACATGCAGGCAACCTAGAGTGACTTGTTATGTCTGATGTAACCATCACCACTATCT
The DNA here is from genome assembly GCA_904845875.1 of Miscanthus lutarioriparius. Taxonomy (NCBI): domain Eukaryota; kingdom Viridiplantae; phylum Streptophyta; class Magnoliopsida; order Poales; family Poaceae; genus Miscanthus; species Miscanthus lutarioriparius. The sequence goes on from CAJGYO010000747.1 coordinate 183,010, forward strand.
TGCATATCTATCTTAGGCCAACCAATAGATGACAATTTTTTACTTCACCCAACATTTGCTGTGTCATACAAAATAAAGAAAGTTATCACACCTCGATGATTGAATCACAGTAGTTGACAACAAATGTTTTCTTATAGCAGTGCTTATATAAATAAACTGCATTAAACTCTCACGGCTATACTCAGAACTGTATCTGTGCTTTGTGTTTCAGTTCAAATAGATCAGGGTATAATCAGGTTTCTATGTATCACAAACCAATCATTAGAGGCCATAAGATAGAAAAACACATATTAACATTTAAGTTCATTATTTTTTATTTCAAGCTATTTGTAAATTAACTATATCAAACATTAAACTTACTTTACCGAGGGAAGCGATACGTGATTTGGGCAGCAGAATTTGCTAGAAAGTATCAATTAACAATTATTCAATTATCACCTGAAATGCAACCAAATTTTAGAAAAAGACAGCACATATACAGCTTTAACATTTTTATCAGACCCAAAATAAAAAGGCGCGAATAAAAAGGCGTGTATCTAATATTGTGATCCTTTGGGTATGTGGATGTTGGTGTAACCGGGATTCTTTACCCTTTTATCCTTCTTTAATATAATGATAGGCAACTCTCCTGCGTGTTCGAGAAAAAAAAAATCAGATCTAAAATAGTCAGAGCAGATGTAATACCTCAATGGAATTTCATAAAAACATCATATTTGATTAGGCATAGTATAAGTTTGCTGCGCATGGGAGATCTTTTCAGTAGCAGTACAACTATAGATGAGAGAAAGGTGATAATACCTATAAAGAATGCAGAACTATTGAAGCAACAGTTAAACATCACGAAAAAAAGCTACTAGAGACTAATAACCAAATATTAACCTTCCTGCGGAAATTCAACACAAAATGATGTGACCTGGGCACATTATTCCCAATGAAAACATAGACCTACTTATGCAGTTATTCAATTATAATCATAGCATGGCAGCTTTTCAACTGCTAAACTGGAAGATAAACAGGAACCATCAAATCCAGCTCCAGAATATGATCAAGATTATATTCGTTATCGAGCAACAAACTCCATAGGCAGAGATATAGGGATCTTTTCACACATAGAGGAAGGGAGGGAGGATCAATGAAACTTTATGGCAAGACAGTGTTCGATCAATGAAATTGTATGTGCAAGACAGTTGACACTCACATGTTCACTCTGAAATGCAAGTTGTCAAGTACATACATTTGTTGTTATTTCATTAATGAACAACAAAACTAGATATAGGATCAAGGAAGAATGAATCACTATCACTTGGTTGGCGTACATTAGTTGACCACCACAAATTAAAACCAATATCAGAAACTCTTGTTAGATATGGAAATTATAGATAATGTACTTGGTTGGTCTACATTAGTTGTAGGAAACAGTAGATAACACTCAGGAAGGTTAAATGCTAAAAAGAATTTGGTCACAACATTTGCTGATCATCACAAGGTTCTCAATTGTGATCAGAATTAAAGTTCTATGGCTGAATGAACTGACAGTGTTCCTTGCATAATGCATCTAATGACATTTATATGACTGAACCACAGCTCAACAAACAGAGTAACTTGAATCATAATTCATAAATGTAGAGTTTAAAGGCCCATTGGCCCAACTTGGACCTGTCTGGAATGGTGGCCCGTTGGCCCAGCAGAGTAACCTCACTTTACAGAATGGACAGTTTTGATCCTCAAAATTGACCAAGCTGTGGAAATTCATCTGAATATAAGCAAACATAATAATCAGCTCTTATTCTATTCAAGAACAGCCTTCACATGAAAATTTAGATAAACACTAAGTTATTAATAACAAATGAAAAATACCAAATATTCTGCTACATTAAATGGCAAATGAGTTAGCCCCATGAAGTTAACAGATGGTAGGGCCTCAGAAAATTCTGAGGAATACTAAAGTGACAAAACCATGACAGACTAATCTACATAAGAAATGGTTCAAGGCTTCAAGCAGGTTTTACATGATAGGTTGACGGTTAATTTTCAGAATTTAACACAAAGCAAAATTACTAGTAACTGCCACAGCCTTCATTGAGCAAATCATGCTAACACAAACATCCGCATCTCAATCGATTTGACAAAGTTGCACAGTTATATGTAAAGAAATAGTATAAATGCCAGTACCAATTCTTACAGACAATGATATGGTCCCAGAAATTCTACCACTAGATGGTTGCACCACACCCATCATCCCCATATCGTAAGTGCTTTGCTCTTGAAAAATGCAATGAGCTAGCAATTCATTTCCATATATTATTAACAGCACAGCATCCCTACCACATATGTCTCACAATTATTAAAACTTGATTGGTATAATAGCCCAATAAAATCAACAAATCATTGTTAGCATAGAAATAGAATCATAATCAACTACTCCCTCCATTCCAAATTATAAGTCGCTTTGACTTTTTTGGTACATCCATTTTACTACATGTCTAGATATAATGTATGTCTAGATACATATAAAAATCTATGTACCAAAAAAGTCAAAGCGACTTATAATTTGGAACAAAGAAAGTACAAATTACAGCAAAGAAGATATGATTTTACTACAATGCATTTAGAGTTGACCATTTAGCTGCAGCAGTCATATAGTAGTTTAAGTCATTAAAAAAACCTGCAACTGACAATAACTTCATGGGTCAAACATGACATGAACTCAATTGAGAATATCTAGATCTAGATAGCTCTTTATCACTGATCATGCCCTAGCAAACATGTCAAACTCACTAACAGCACATGTATCTGACTTGAGTACTTGACACAAGTGTGCCACAAATAAACAAGTAAATAATCATGCATATAAGAATATTATATATTTATAGCCAATTATACAGAACACAAAATAAAACTAATTTGATTATCCATACTAACCAACCAAAATGAATAAAATAAAGGTTCGGTCTGCAAACTTAAGGAATAGACATTATAATTTATAACTTCACAAATTAGATGTCTTAGAAATTACACGACCACTTCAAGTACCAGCTTAGTTGTATGAAAATATTAAATGGCAGCATCTTTATTTTCTGGCAAAGAGTGGGTACTATTATGCATATTTCAGAAAGTTATTTCTGATTAGCATAGCTGGCACAGTAAACTACGAGCATCGAATTATATCTTTTTCACTAAAAGCCGCTTAAAGAAACAGGCTAGGATCATTGGCTTATAGGTAGAGATCCCCAGACATCTAGGTTTATCAACATAAGATTCTTTTTTTAAGGGACATATATGACTCATGAGTTACCTTCAATACTGGGGCACTACGACCTCACAACTGTAGTAGTTATTATTTCTACACATGGCACACCATTCTTCAAAGACACCATTGATTTGAGAGGTTATGATGCAAAACTCACTACTCTTAGTAGCAATTTCAACACATTTCAGATAAATGATGCAAAACTCACTACTCTTAGTAGCAATTTCAACACATTTCAGATAACTCTTTAAAGACACAACATTGGGATTTGAGAAGCATCATAGCGATTGCATACCAAAGTTAAGAGTATCAAACTGGGTGTACCTAGATCACAGTAAAACTGAAGCTTCACAATGTTCTTCACTTGCCAACCATACAGTACAGCATTATTCAAAGTATACAACTTGGATCTAGAAGCATAAAGACAACAATAGTAAAATGAAAGAGAACCCACAAAGAGAAATCACCCAGAGCAGCAAACAGCACTGCTAATACCAGCCAATTCCTCAAATGGCTGCACCATTGCTTCTCCTCGCCAGCTTGTTCCATTCTGTGTGGAATGAACCTTGACGGTCAATGCGCTCATAGGTGTGTGCACCAAACAGATCCCTCTGTGCTTGGATCAGGTTTGCAGGCAATCGACTTGATCTGTAGGTATCAAAGTACGAAAGGCTAGCAGTCATTCCTAGTGTGCTAATGCCAGCCTCCACCGCCCGTGCCACAACCCACCTCCACGCATTCTGCCGCTGCACCATCTCCCTTGCAAACTCTCTGTCAACAATCAAATTGGCAAGCTCAGGATTTCTGTCATACGCCCTCTTGATCCTATCAAGAAACCTCGCACGGATAATGCATCCGCCCTTCCAAATCCTGGCAAGCTCTGCAAGGTTAAGGTTCCAACCCTTCTCCACACTCTTGGCTCGCAGCAGATTCATGCCCTGTGCATAGCTGCAAATCTTCGAGGCGTAAAGCGCTTGCCTGACCCTATCCACTAGCACCTTCTTATCAACATTAATCGTCTCCAACAGCCCTGCTGGCATCCCCTCTTCCTCGAGCACCCCAGCAGCCACAACCCGTTCATCCTTCAACCCTGACAAGTACCTCCCATCCAGTGATGCAGCAATTGTGGGTGCTGCCACTGCAAGCTCTGCGGCCTGCTGCACCGTCCATTTCCCAGTCCCCTTCATCCCAGTCTTGTCTAGAATCTTGTCAACCAGAGCCCCGCCGCTCCCATCCAATGGGTCAGCCACGGTGAATATATCCGCGGTGATCTCAACCAAGAAGCTCTCGAGCTCGCCCTTGTTCCATTCCGCAAACACATCGGCAATCTCCGAGTTGGACAGGCCCCCAACTCTGCGGAGCACATCGTATGCCTCAGCGATGAGCTGCATATCGCCATACTCGATCCCGTTGTGCACCATCTTAACGAAGTTGCCGGCACCACCGGGCCCAACGAAGGTGACGCACGCCCCGTCTTCCGTCTGCGCCGCGGCCTTCTCGAGGATGTCCCTGATGTTGTTGTAGGCATCGACGTGGCCGCCGGGCATGAGCGAGGGCCCGTTCCGTGCGCCCTCTTCGCCGCCAGACACGCCCATCCCGAGGTACAGGATCCCGCGCGCCGCGGCCTCCTCGATGCGCCGCTCCGTGTTCTGGTACCACTCGTTGCCGCCGTCGACGATGGCGTCGCCGGGCTCGAGGTAGGGGGAGAGGGCCTGGATCGTGGCGTCG